>SJYX01003061.1:10980-50977 GCA_006410675.1 Oreotragus oreotragus | reverse complement strand
CTCTCGTCCCCTTCTCCTCCTGCCTTCAGTTTTTCCCAGCATCAGGGTCTTTTCCAATGAGTCAGTTCTTCATATCAGGTGGTCAAAGTATTGGAGTTTCAGCATCAGTCCTTCCAATAAATATTCAGGATTGATTTCCTTGAGGATTGACTGGTTTGATCTCCGTGCAGTTCAAGGGACTCTCAAGAGTCTCCTCCAACACCACAGTTTAAAAGTATCAATTCTTCAGCTCTCAGCTTTCTTTATGGTCCGACTCTCTCATCCATATGTGACCACCTGAAAACCATAGCTTTGACTATATGGATGTTTGTCAGCAAAGTAATGTTTCTGCTTCTTAATATGCTGTCAAGGTTTTTCATAGCTTTTCTTCCAAGGAGCAAGTGTCTTTTAATGTTATGGCTGCAGTCACCATCTGCAGTGATTTTGGAGCCCAAGAAGGTAAAAGTCTCTCACTGTTTCCATTGTTTCCCTTCTATTGGCAATGAAGTGATGGGGTGGGATGCTATGATCTTCATTTTTTGAATGTTGAGTTTTAAGTCAGCTTTTTCACTCTCCTCTTTCACTTTCAAGAGGCTCTTTAGCTCCTCTTTGCTTTCTCCCATAAGGGTGTTATCATCTGCATACCTGAGGTTATTGATATTTTTCCCGGCAATCTTGATTCCAGCTTGTATTTATCCAGCCCAGCTTTTCACATGATGTACTCGGCATATAAATTGAATAAGCTGGGTGACAATATACAGCCTTGACATACTCCTTTCCCAGTTTGGAGCCAGTCTGTTCTTCCATGTCCAGTTCTAGCTGTTGCTTCTTGACCTGCATACAGGTTTCTCAGGAGGCAGGTAAGGTGGTCTGATATGCCCATCTCTTGAAGAATTTTTCACAGTTTGTTGTGATCCACACAGTCAAAGGCTCTAACGTATTCAAGGAAGCAGAAGTAGACATTTTTCTGGAATTCTCTTTTTCTATGATCCAACGGGTGTCAGCAATTTGATCTCTGGTTCCTCTGCCTTTTCTAAATCCAGCTTGAACATCTGGAATCTATCAGTTCAAGTACTGTTGAAGCCTGGCTTGGAGAATTTTCAGCGTTATTTTGCTAGCGTGGGAAGTGAGTGCAATTGCACATCTCACTTCATCTCAGGATAATCCAGAATAATCTTATCACAAGACCCATAACTTAGTCATACCCACAAAGTCCCTTTTATCATATAAGGTGACATTAGCAGATTCCATGTATGAGGACCTGGATATCTTTGGAAGACAATTATTCAGCCTACCAGATGCTTAGTGACCCTTATTATTATTAGCACTCAGGTCTTTTCAATACAGGGATGTTTCCTTTACATTCCATTTTCTCAGATCAACTTCCCATTGGCACTGTCTGTAGAGGATTCAGAAACAATAATGAAACTAAAGTTGATCTGCATTTTATCACCATACAACAAAAATGCTAAACAACATCAGTGATAAGATATTCTTTCCAACTGGGCAGATCTCTCTTGCTGCATCCCCCACATTTGGTATACAGCTTGTTGGGACTAACTGTGAAGTCCTGGGATCCAGAGATACGGAGTGATTGGGGCTTCCCTGGTGGCTCAGAGGTAAAAGCATTTGCCTGGAATGCTGGAGACCTGGGTTCAATCCCTGGGTCGGGAAGATCCCTTGGAGAAGGAAATGGCAACCCACTCCAGTACTCTTGCCTGGAGGAGCCTGGTAGGCTACAGTCCATGGGGTCACAAAGAGTCAGACACGACTGAGCGACTTCACTTCACTGTCTCCTTTCCTCTGCACATATTCCACCATTTATTCTCGTCCCCAGTTCTCTTCTATATTCCAAGGGTCCTGAGGGATCCTTTGAGGGTAACTGGCAGGTGATAACTGGATGGTGTCCTTCACAACACTGGCCAGAGATCTCCACTCCCTGCCCATTCTCCTTAGAAAGAGCTTTACAAGTGGGGATGGATTCAGAGCTTCCTGTAGCCATTAGTGTAGAATAAAAGAAATTATTCTTTATTGCCAGGAAATGAGGCAGAGATTGCCTGGTGGGAGGGTACATATATTACTGTTATGACAAATGGAAAATGAAGATATAATTAGAAGATGAAGTAAAGATACAAGGAAAGCAAGACTTAGTCCCTCTGTGGTCTTTGCACCCATAGCTGAAATCTATTGCTAGATTTTCAAAAGGAGTTAGAGAACCAAAGACTATGAGAGCTGTAAGAGACCTCACAGACCATTCACACTGAAGCCATCATTTTCCCTTTGAGTTAGATGAGGCCCCAAAGGAAGAAAAGACTTGTCCAAAGTTGCCCATCCTGGAAGGGGCAGAAATATCTTTTCTTATGTTTCAAGAGGCAGATCACAATTTGCTCAACACCTCTGTCTTTCTCACATTCACTCACACTTGCACAGTCATACACGCTCATTTCCTTTCTCTTGTCTATTAACTGATTTTTAAAAAATCACTTCCCAAGGATGTAACAACCTACTTAACTTGTTTTCTTGGCTGTTTTTTTGGCATTCTCTTTAGTGTGACTCAGGCTGCCATATGTAAGGAATTGCAGTCCTAGTCATAGAATAATCTGGAGCTAGTTACAGTTGATTGGAACGCACCTTTTTAAACTACATGTCAAAATCCTATGAGGGCCATAATTGCAGTTTAACACTCGTCAGGGACCAGGTAGTTTGTCTGTTCCCGGATCTGACACCATATCCTAATCTTGGGCATCCTTTTGCAAAAAACTTTTTGTTGGACTCATTAGAGTAAATACACATACATACATACTGTCTGTCAGTTCAGTCACTCTGTTGTGTCCAACTCTTTGTGACCCCATAGACTGTAGCATGCTAGGCTTCCCTGTCCATCACCAACTCCCAGAACGTGTTCAAACTCATGTCCATTGAGTCGGTGATGCCATCCAACCATCTCATCCTCTCTCAACCCCTTCTCCTCCTGATGTCAGTCTTTCCCAGCATCAGGCTCTTTTCCAGTGAGTCAGTTCTTTGCATCAGGTGGCCAAAGCCAAACTATTGGAGCTTCAACTTCAACATCAGTCCTTTCAATGAATATTCAGGATGGATTGGTTGGATCTCCTTACCGTCCAAGGGACTCTCAAGAGTTTTCTCTAACACCACAATTCAAACACATCAATTCTTCAGCACTCAGCTTTCATTATAGTCCAACTCTCACATCCATACATGACTACTGGAAAAACCTTAACTTTGACTAGACAGACCTTTGTCAGCAAAGTAATGTCTCTGCTTTTTAATATGCTGTCTAGGTTGATATAGCTTTTCTT
Source organism: Oreotragus oreotragus (assembly GCA_006410675.1). NCBI lineage: Eukaryota > Metazoa > Chordata > Mammalia > Artiodactyla > Bovidae > Oreotragus > Oreotragus oreotragus. The sequence continues at coordinate 47,681 of SJYX01003061.1, read as the reverse complement.
CCAAGGAGCAAGCATCTTTTAATTTCATGGCTGCAATCACTATGTGCAGTGATTTTGGAGCCCCCCAAATAAAGTCTGTCACTGTTCCCATTGTTTCCCCATCTATTTGCCATGAAGTGATGGAACTGGATGCCATGATCTTAGCTTTCTGAATGTTGAGTTTTAAGCCAGCTTTTTTCAGTCTCCTCTTTCACTTTCATAAAGACGCTCTTCAGTTTCTCTTTGCTTTCTGCCATAAGGGTGGTGTCATCTGCATATCTGAGGTTATTGATATTTCTCTTGGCAATCTTCATTCCAGCTTATGCTTCATCCAGCCTGGCATTTCACATGATGTTCTCTGCATATAAGTTAAATAAGCAGGGTGACAATATACAGCCTTGACGTATTCCTTTCCCAATTTGCAACTATACCTCATTTTATTGGGCTTTGCAGATATTGCATTTTTTAACACATCGAAGATTTGCACCCACCCTGACTTAAGCAGGTCTATCGGCACCATTTTCCTGACAGCACTTGCCTCCTCTGTGTCTCTGTGTCACATGTTGGTAATTCTCAGAATATTTCAAACTTTTCTCTTATTAGTATAATTGTTACAATGACCTTTCATCATCGATCTTTGATTTTGCTACCCCCAAATTATTATGATTCACTGAAGTCTCAGATGATGGTTGGAATTTTTTAGCAATAAAGTATTTTTTAATTTGGAGAAGGCAATGGCACCCCACTCCAGTACTCTTGCCTGGAAAATCCCATGGACGGAGGAGCCTGGTAGGTTGCAGTCCATGGGGTTGCTAAGAGTTGGACACGAACGCATGTACATTTTTTATTTAGCCATAATGCTCTTGAGCATTTAATAGGATAGCATAAACATAACTTTTGTATGCACTGGAAAGCCAAACAATTCATGGGACTCACTTTGCAGATTGAGACAGTCACTTCATTGCGGTGGGATAGAGCCCAGTCGCAGTGTCCCCTCAGTCTGCCTGTATGGGAATCTATTCCTGCACCGGAAAGGACAGCTTGGTGCTCACACCAGCCTGCCTATAGCCCTTTAGTGCCAGTTGTGGAGGTGAGGCTAGATTGCCAGTCTCCTCGGGGAGCATGTTAACCTAAGCATCTGACACACTGCTGGGTATTTTTAACCCCACTCCTTATAGCTGATCCACATTCCTGAGTCAGTCACTACACTTACAACAGAATAGTGAGCATTATACTCAGCAAGCTCAGTCTGAACGTGCGGTCTTGGAGGTAGCAGTTATGGGAAGGCAGCCGGCAACTCGAGATTCACCATCTGGTTCTAGATCTGTACCTCCTTTCCTGTTACTCATTCAGCATCCCTCTGACTGGAACTAAGTCTTAGCCCTTATTTTACAACTAATTTAGGCCCTTATAGCTGAAGTCTTAGCCCTTATTTCTCAGTCTCTTGCCTGATCTCTTGGCCTTTATTGCTTTGCTCTGCCTCTGGGCCAGGTTTCCTGCTGGTTGAGGCTTGACCTCACAGACTCAAGCTGGTGGTGTCCTGGTCTTCTGTGCTTGATTCAAGGAGAGCTACTCTATATGTTTTCTGGACCAAACTGCCATGTAAGATTTTTTTTTCCTGATTAGGGTGAGGGGAAAGTGTGTATTTCACTGCTAATAAAAAGAGATGAGTTTGAATGTCACTGGCCTACTGGTTCTGTAAGGGAGCTTATGTGATTCTGTTTTGGGTGTGTAAACCACAACCACCACCAATGGACCCTCAAACACTCTCAACATGTTTTATGTTTGATCTGCTCTTCTTGTCAAGACACTGAGGCAGGATGTGGATTTCCAGGCTCATTTGGGAATAATAAGGGTCTGGTTCTTTTGAGGGCTCACAGAGAAATGTTTTAAACATTTTCAGATTATTTTGTTGCAAGGCATGTGAAAGTATTCTGATCTAGGGTGGGATGGAGGAGACAGATTAAGCAAAAACCAGTAGCAAGATCTGGTGCAACTGTGAAAGCCAAGCCATTCCACTTGCTGGCTATTTACCTCTGCTTCTGCTGTATAACTTACAAGTCATAAAATGATATTAGTATAGACAAAGTTGGTAATAGTGGTGTCAGAAATGATCAAAGAATACAGTAAACAAATGCCAATAAGAACGCTGCAGTTTGTGAGCTGGTGGAGATAGAATACGTGCTTTCAACATTGAAGCCTCTTTCTGTTTGTGGACGAGATTAGGTATAATTGTTTTGTTCTTTAAAAATGATGCTCTTTAAGCACCAAGTTTCTTAGCCTGTTTGCTTGAGCGAAGTACACGGAAACTGAACACTAATTTTCAGAAATGCTTGGAGTAGGTTATAGGTGGTGTAGGAGGGAAGATGACAGAGGTGGGAAAAAGATGTTTAAGACTTTATGACCAATTCAGTCTTAAAAGAAATTCACACAAAATGTCTTCCTAATACATGACATGCTGTGGTTTATCAACTTTATAGATCAGCTGTATATTATTTTGGTCAATGAGCTGGTTGGAATAGCTGAAAAGTAAATTCTTTATATTTCTCTGAATTTATATTGCAATTCTAAAAGTGATTCTACCCTTGCAGCTTTGTAGAAGACTGAAAATTTCTCTACTAATTTGTAGTGATTTCCAAAATGACAAAGCTTTGGAGTTAAAGTTAATAAGGGGCACTGATTGGAACACCAGGGGGACTCTTGCATTAGTTCACAATTTGAATTCAAATAGTAAAATTTCAGTGTTTTAAAAATATTCTGTCACTTTCAAATACACTTAGTGATATTATCCATTCTTTTACTAATTTAGCAACTTGTTTATTAAACATCTCTGCATGCCAGGCACTGTTCTCAGTGCAGAGAACATAGCAGTGAACAAAATAGACAAAACCCTATCATCATCAAGCTTGATTTCTAGTAGCAGGAGAAAGACAAAAATAATTAAAACGTAATAAGAATTAGAAATATTAAACAATATAGCTTAATAGTATTCCTTACAGAAGCTTCCTTAGTGAGTAGCTAATTATCTATAATTTTCATATGTTATTTGCATATCTATTAATGGCAAACAATGTACCTCTTACAAAATCCTTGAAATTGTTGGTTAAAAGTATAAATATGTTTCTTGAAATTTTGCCCATGTTATTATTTTGGATGCCAAACTGTCTTTTCAAATGATAACAAATTTCACATTGTTGTGGTCTAAATTAATAAGGTTCTTTTACAAACCAATCTGTAAATTTATATTTGTCTTTTGTCTCATAGTATCTTGAGACATCTGAACTCTTGACCTTGGCATTAGATGAAATGTCAATAGCTTTAAAGTACATACGGTAGTTTCTTCAATCTGCTAAGCAAATAAAAAATAAAAACAAATGTGGTTTAGACAATGTTTTGGAAGAGGCGTATTATGATTGTGATCTGGAGAGGCAAAACTTGATTGCTTGTGGTGCCTTTTAATCATAGGCCAGAATAGAAAGACTTTCTCCATGTACAAATAAAGCTTTAAAATCTATCTTCTAACATTTATTATTCCATAGCTGTTGACTGCATATGCATTATTTGCAAATCACAGTGCAGTAGTAGTGAGAGTGTGGTGTGTGCGTGTGAGTGCACGCACATGCATGTGTGTGAAAAGTGGGGAAAGAAGAGAAGGAACAAGAGAGAATTGAGTCACTTTGCAGTATGGGAGATACATGTGCACAGGTAAATGGAATAAAAATATTAAAATGGTAAGGTCCCTATTAAAAAGTGTAAAAGAAAGTCCTATGTGAGTTCAAGGCAGGGAGTTGTCATTTCTACCTGATGACAACTGGAGAAAGTTCCATGCAGAAGGATATGTGAATTTACTTATGTTTCCTTTGATGTTTTATTAAAATCAGACCAGAATCTTGTATATTATAATTTGATGGGCACTGAAATGTGCACCTTTACAAAAATGTATTCCTCCCTGCCCTTTCTGTAGGACCCCAAACTCCTATTGTTTGTTAATTCTTTGTAAGTTTGTATTATAGCCCAATTGTGGTAAGATGGATGGAAGAGCCCATTTGGCCTCCATTAATGCCTTAGAATTTGTTTCTGGGATAAACCAGAAAGAAAATTCCTGATGAAATAGGACACAGAATTGGAATGTTCTGCTTCCCTTGGTGGCTTGGCAGTAAAGAATCTGCCTGCAATGTAGAAGACATGGTTTGATCCCTGGGTTGGGCAGATTCCCTGGAAGAGGGCATGGCAACACACTCCAGTATTCTCGCCTGGAGAATCCCATGGATAGAGGAAGCCTGGCAGACTACAGTCCATGGGGTCACAAAGAATTGAACATGACTGAGCAACTAAACAACAACACTTGCCACTGTGGTGAGAAGAAAAAAGGGGCCAGGAATAGTCTAGAATGGTAGTGTAGGAGAAGGGTCTTGGCCCGGGTAAGCAGATGGCTGCATGTATTTCCTGTGTACTTGGTTCTGAAACACAAAAGGCAAACTTACATGTTTGTCTGAATGCCTGATGGTCTCCCAGTGTTACCCATTTCAGTGGATGGCAACTTCACCCAGTCACTTGTACCAACTGGGAACCTAGTGGTAGTCATAACTGGAACCTGACATGCCCTTCTGTCTGTTTCCTCCATTTGCCATAGAGGAGAGGAAACACAGACTGGGAGCTTAGAGCATGGGTGAAAACAGCTGCGGTCTCTCTTTTAAGATACTGTAATGGGCAGCTCAAAGTCAGTCTTTCATGTGAGAAAATTCTAGAGTAAGGAAGATTTTTTATGAGGGTTGTCCTACTGTCCAAATTACTGCAGTAAACCTCACAGACACTCAGGAGCTCCAGAAAACTTTTGATCCTGTGAAGGAGATTCAGGGTTTCTGAAGGATCATTTTCACTTCTCTTTCATAGGGAGTCAGAAATGACATAAAACAATTGAGAGTTCATGAACCTAACACTTTTGTTTCTTTACTTCTTACTCTAAGAGAGGAACTTTTTTTGGGCAAGTCTTGTTACTTTAGTGAAGTTATACTTTTGAAGGAAAAAAGAATGTTAGAGTATGTATGTACTAAATGATATCTGAATTAGTTTCCCACACCTAAGATAAGATTAGCTAATTTATCAAGTCAGTATAAAGCAGACACCAATCTATTTAGTGCGATTGTAAGTATAGTGCAAAATATTAAGGGAATAGCTGATGAACCTTGCAATTCATACACATTGAATGTTAGAGAAAGTCATGATACCTATAGTGATATTTACTTGATTATAAAGGATAATAATTCTAAAGTGCAAGTGAGTTATCTGTTAGTGAAATTTTCAATATATAAATGATTCATATATATCTGGGATTTTTGAAGATTAGTTGGAGTTGCTCATTATACCTAAGTTCATAGAAATCTACATTGGGTAGTACTTAAGAGAACGACTTGTGGATGTTTTAAAATTAAAGTTTAGCCATTGGTTGAATGAATGAATAAATAACCAGAATATACTGCAACATGAGTTTATAATAACAGTTATAACTTCAACATACTGCTTCTTGTGCCGGATAGTATTCTAAATGCTTTTCATATTATTCCATTTAACTCTTAGAACATTCCTTAGATGTAGGAATATGATGACCTTCATTTTGTAGGTAAGAAACTGAGGATCGTTAACAGTGCTAAATTTCACAGACTCTTTCCTTCTTCCTACTTACACAAGACTACTAACTCTTTGCCAAGGCTTTCTCCCCATCTTAGGGCTTTCCCAGTGGCTCAGCTGGTGAAGAGTCTGCCTGCCAATGCAGAAGATGTAGGTTTTATCCTTGGGTCAGAAAAGACCCCTTGGAGGAGGAAATGGCAACCCACTGCAATATTCTTGCCTGGGAAATGCCATGGACAGAGGAGCCTGGAAGGCTACAGAGCCCATGGAGTTGCAAAGGGTCAGACACGACTGACCACACATACACACAAGCTCTTCCCATCTTGCTGTTCCTGGTCCTCTGCCTGTTATTTCTCAGCGTGTCCAGATAAACCCTGTGAACCCACATAGCTTGTGTTGTGTGCTTCTGCTGGGCACTTCTCCTTCGGGCTATGGTTTACCTGGCTAGTTTCCTACTGGCAACTGCTGTCACTCTGTTAGCTGCTGTGGTATCCTGTTTGTGTGGAGTGGTACTTGCCACTGTTCTTGTACTCTCCTAACCTATAGAGGCCGTGTCATTGCTCTGTGATCCCCTCAGGGGGAGTTGCAGTCTCCTGCTGGGTGCTGCCATTCTTCTCTTGGACAATATAACTGCTCCTCTCAATGCACCCCCTCTGATAATTGGAAGCACTGATGGTGGAACAGATAAGGAGCTCTCTGTGACAGAGAGACTTCTCTCTCATTTTATCCTGAGTGATTAGAGGAGTTCCAGAATAATCTGCTTCTTTCCCAAAGTATTAGAGCTTTTTGTTGAAACAGCATTTTGCAACATATACACACAGTATTTTTTCTTCTTAGAACTCAGATGTATCCATCTGGGTGGGCCAAGGATACAGTTGAGTGGTAAGTCATTTTCTAAATGTGGCCTCACTTCTCCTCTCTGATCACTAAGAGTTTGTTGCAAGGTCAAGTTTTCTGTCTTTTCCCATCTGTCTCTTTCTTCCTGTAGGATGGATTTCCTTCTAGAAGCTTCTTTCTCTCCTAAGCCCAGCCTACTAGATTTGTTCAAGACTTTCTTAACCAGAGCAATGGCAATAGTTTAAGCTCAAGTTTGTCTCACTTTGGCAGAGAAGAAGCCGTTTGCTTGGTGGTACCCAGAGTACCCTCTTCAAGGTGTAATAATCAACAGTGGTATGTTGTGGTGCATGGGCTTAGTTGCTCCATGGCATGTAGGATCTTCCTGGACCAGGGGTTGAACCTGTGTCTCCTGCATTGGCTCTTTACCAATGAGCCACCAAGGAAGACCCAAACTGTATTTTTATTTTTTAATTGATTCTCTGTTTATTTATTTTTGACCATTCTGAGGCATGTGGGATCTTAGTTTCCCAATCAGGGATTGAACCTCTACCCCTAGCAATGGAAGCATGGAGTCTTCACTGCTGGACCACCAGAGAAGTCAAAACTGTTTACAAAATGCATTTTTACATGTCAAGAATTTTTTTAAAAAGATTGTTTAATAAAAAGAATACCCATCAGTATCCAAAGCCCCAACTACTACCCCCAACTACTACATGCCAGGGAGCAGCTAAGCCCATGCACCACAACTACTGAGCCTGTGCTCCAGAGGCTGGGAACTGCAACAAGATAAGCCACCACAACGAGAAGCCTGCACGCCGCAACTGGAGAGTAGACCCTGCTCACTACAATAGAGAAAAGCCTGCACAGAAATGAAGACCCAGCACAGCCAAAAATAAATTAAATTTCAAGGAAACTATTTTTGGATTTATGCCATACATCATTATTATTTCCTTCATGAATTCTGTCAGCATCTTAGTTCGAGAATGTGACAAAAAGAAATGGCTCTTTATCACAATTAAGCAGGTTTGCAAAGTCATACGTCCATCTGGATATATTTTCAAAATGCATGGCTGCAAAGAAAACTCACTCTGTTGCTGAGATCAAAATCTTTTAGTTTCTAAGTGATTGAGTGTTACTAATGATCAAATTTAAAGAGCATGCATTAGAGAATTTCTAGTGGTTTCACAGAGGTTCTTTCAGTAATGTTCCAAGCCTTAACATTTTTTCACGGGAAGGTTTGAGAGTTTAGGGTCAGATTTAGGTGATTTAGACTAATGCTCATGAATGGAGCCTCCAACAGTATTGCTAAACTGAAGATAATGTAATGAAATACAAGATTTTCCCATTGCAGCCCAGCCCATTTTCCAAAGTTTACACATGAGATAAATTTGAAAGAAGGAGAGTTTATCAGGTCTTATGCAAATTACAAGTCAAATTCAAAGATTACTAATTTAAAATATAGATATTTCCACAGTGAAAACATTGCAGCTAAAATGCTAAAATCATTCTTTGTGTACAAAGGAAAACACATTTTGCTCTGATTTTATGAACAATTTTTCACTTTCTCTGTGTTAGGCACTGTATTAGATGCTTATACTATCTTAATAAACTACCACTTTTAGATGTTTTTGATCCTAAAAGCCACTTCCTTAAGTTTTCCTTAGTTCAGTTCAGTTGCTCAGTTGTGTCTGACTCTTTTCGACCCCATGAAATGCAGCATGCCAGGCTTCCCTGTTGATCACCAACTCCTGGAGCTTGCTCAAACTCATGTCCATCCAGTTGGTGATGCTATAGTACTCATATACAGATTTTAATTATTTTATTGAAAGTAGCTCAATTACAAACTGTTTTTTAGAAAGATTAGAAAATATAATCAAGCAAAAACTTTCTAAAAATCACTAATAATCCTATTATCCAGAAATAACCATCACATCAGCCGGGTGAACGTCTTTTCAGGCCTGTTTCTATACATATACTTCATTTTACAGAGATGTTATTTCTAAAACAACCTACTCTCTTCCTAGCTTTCCTTTTTCTTAAGTGTAACGATGGTGTGATCACTCATCTAGAGCCGGACATTCTGGAATGTGAAGTCAAGTGGGCCTTAGAAAGCATAATTACAAACAAAGCTAGTGGAGGTGATGGAATTCCAGTTGAGCTATTTAAATCCTGAAAGAGGATGCTGTGAAAGTGCTGCACTCAATATGCCAGCAAATTTGGAAAACGCAGCAGTGGTCACAGGACTGGAAAAAGTCAGTTTTCATTCTAATCCCAAAGAAAAGCAACGTCAAAGAATGCTCAAACTACTGCACAATTGAGCTCATCTCACATGCTAGTAAAGTAATGCTCAAAATTCTCCAAGCCAGGCTTCAGTAATACATGAACCGTGAACTTCCAGATGTTCAAGCTGGTTTTAGAAAAGGCAGAGGAACCAGAGACCAAATTGCCAACATCTGCTGGATCATGGAAAAAGCAAGAGAGTTCCAGAAAAACATATATTTCTGCTTCATTGACTATGCCAAAGCCTTTGACTGTGTGGATCACAATAAACTGTGGAAAATTCTGAAAGAGATGGGAATACCAGATCACCTGACCTGCCTCTTGAGAAATCTGTATGCAGGTCAGGAAGCAACAGTTAGAACTGGACATGGAACAACAGACTGGTTCCAAATAGGAAAAGGAGTACGTCAAGGCTGTATATTGTCACCCTGCTTATTTACCTTCTATGCAGAGTACATCATGAGAAATGCTGGGCTGGAAGNTAACCTGCCTCTTGAGAAATCTGTATGCAGGTCAGGAAGCAACAGTTAGAACTGGACATGGAACAACAGACTGGTTCCAAATAGGAAAAGGAGTACGTCAAGGCTGTATATTGTCACCCTACTTATTTAACTTCCATGCAGAGCACATCAAGAGAAACGCTGGGCTAGAAGAAACACAAGCTGGAATCAAGATTGCCAGGAGAAATATCAGTAACCTCAGATATGTAGATGACACCACCCTTATGGCAGAAAGTGAAGAGGAGCTAAAAAGCCTCTTGATGAAAGTGAAAGAGGAGAGTGAAAAAGTTGGCTTAAAGGTCAACATTCAGAAAATGAAAATCATGGCATCCGATCCCATCACTTCATGGGAAATAGATGGGGAAACAGTGGAAACAGTGTCAGACTTTATTTTTTGGGGCTCCAAAATCACTGCAGATTGTGACTGCAGCCATGAAATTAAAAGACGCTTACTCCTTGGAAGAAAATTTATGACCAACCTAAATAGCATATTTAAAAGCAGAGACATTACTTTGCCGACTAATGTCTGTCTAGTCAAGGCTATGGTTTTTCCTGTGGTCATGTATGGATGTGAGAGTTGGACTGTCAAGAAGGCTGAGCACCGAAGATGATGATTTTGAGCTGTGGTGTTGGAGAAGACTCTTGAGTGTCCTTTGGACTGCAAGGAATTCCAACCAGCCCATTCTGAAAGAGGTCAGCCCTGGGATTTCTTTGGAAGGAATGATGCTAAGGCTGAAACTCCAGTACTTTGGCCACCTCATGAGAAGAGTTGACTCATTGGAAAAGACTCTGATGCTGGGAGGGACTGGGGGCAGGAGGAGAAGGGGATGACAGAGGATGAGATAGCTGGATGGCATCACTGACTCGATGGACATGAGTCCGAGTGAACTCCAGGAGTGGGTGATGGACAGGGAGGCCTGGCGTGCTGTGATTCATGGGGTCTCAGAGAGTCAGACATGACTGAGCGACTGAATTGAACTGATATTCACCTCTGTCGGCAGAGATGAAATGTCCTTGTAGTTATTAAAGGCAAGGCTCTGCCCTTGTGTACCAGATCCATTCCTGTTTATTCAAAGTCAATCTAGTTAGTCAGTTTCACCTTATTCTCCTGAATTATTAGTCCCTCTTTACTGGATCATTTTCATCAGAACATAAGACAATATTTACTCCCACTCAACAGTTTCATAAAATAAAAAAACAAAAGAAAGAAACTGTTTAACTTACATTTTCCAATATTCTCCACCTCATTCCTTCACAAGAAAACCTCTGCTAATGAAAATAAGTTTCCCTGTCTCCGAATGTGGATGGGCTGCTGAGTTCAATCCCTGGACATCTCTTCCCCATCCATTCTCCTTCCTTGGAGATATCTCCCATCTCATCCATGCTGAAAATGCTCACATTTTAATTTGAAGACTTGATGTTCTTCCTCCTTATCTTCCAATTGATCCATTCATCTGCATACCTAAATATACGTGTGAATACTTCATGGGAAACATGTTAATTGAAGATCTGATTTTTTTTCCCTCAAATCTGCTCCTTTTCTTACACTTCCTAATTTAATTTAGGCAGTTCCATCTTCCCAGTTATTTGGGACAAAATCTTACACTGATCTTTGATGCTTCTCATTCTTTCATACTCTTGTTTTTATTGTCAATAAATATGCTGGCTATATTTTCAAAATATATGCTGAATATGGTTATTTCTCCCCATTGTTCCTGCTTCCTCTCCGACTTAAACCAACATAATTTCTCACTTGGATAATTTTGATAGCCTCCTATCTGGCCTCCTTGCTCTTGCCCTTGTCTTATTGTATTCTATTTTCCCAGAAACCTACCAGCTCCCCTCTATTTTAGTCAAACTTACCTTTATTCTGTTTCTTCATAACTCTTCTTCTACTTCTGTTATTCCTTTGCTGCTGCTGCTGCTGCTGAGTTGCTTCAGTCATGTCCGACTCTGTAGGACCCCATGGAAGGCAGCCCACCAGGCTCCCGTGTCCCTGGGATTCTCCAGGCAAGAACAATGGAATGGGTTGCCATTTCCTCCTCCAATGCATGAAAATGAAAAGTGAAAGCAAAGTCGCTCAGTTGTGTCAGACTCTTAGTGACCCCATGGACTGCATCCCACCAGGGTCCTCTATCCATGGGATTTTCCAGGCAAGAGTACTGGAGTGGGGTGCTATTGCCTTCTCCGTTATTTCTTTGAGACTCATTCTATCACTTCCTTCAAAGTTATTTTCAAAAGTAACCTTCTCAGTTGCACCTTCTTTGAACAGCGTATTTAAAACTCAACTTACTTCCCTAATCTATGTTCTTTCTCTGCTTTAGTTTTTTCCTATGATATTTTCTAACACACTACATAATTTACTTACTCATTTGTATTTATTTTTGTTGTTCCTAGATGTTTAGCTGCATGTGGGTGGTAATGATTTCTATTTTGCTCACTGGTGTATCTCAAGTGCCCAAATGTGTGTCTGGCACATAGTAGGTGCTAGAAAATATTTGCTGAAGGAATGAATATACTATTACAAGAAAATATTTGCTTTTATATGGATTGTAAAAAACTCTAGGCACTTAAAATTGTAGTTCTTTGTTTTATCAAGTAATATGAAATAAAAGCACTTAAAATATTCTACCTTTAAAAACATCCACTTCTGTACATATCTAGAAGCTTTTGGAGGGGAGGGTGTCACATTGTAATTTTATTTAGATAATACCTTCAGTAGTTCTTCCCTGGTGGCTCAGTGGTAAAAAATCCACTTGCAATGTAGGAGACCTAGGCTCAGTCTCTAGGTTGGGAAGATCCTCTGGAGAAGGAAATGACAATCCACTCCAGTATTCTTGCCTGGAGAATGCTGTGGACAGGGGAGCCTAGAGTGCTACAGTCCTTAGGATGGCAAAGAGTCAGACACAACTGAGCAACTAACATGTTGGATATAGTGGATAGGCACTGAGTTAATCTTACATGAGATTGAAAAGAAAACTTTTGGAAATTGTTCTAAAAGAAAGAAAATATTTAGAATAGAAATAAGCAACTTTTAAAGGAAGAAAACAAAACAAACTATGACAGTACTTAATTTTGGAAGTGTAATTTTCCATAATGTAATTAATCTATGTTTATGATTTCAAGAACTTTTCCATAATTTTTGTTATATTTTTGTATAATACATGTAATAGGCAAAAAATTCCATAGCTACAGCTGTGTGCACACAGTATTTTTTAAAAATGTTTTTAGAGTCAGAAGTTCTTTTTTTTTTTCTGAAAGCTTTTAGATTTAAAAGTTCTAATATTAAAATACTTCAAAATATGTTAAAGTTTCTTTAAAAGGGCTAAATACCTTCCATCTAAAGAAATGTAGCCTTCATTTTTCATATCAAGTATTTACAAGAAAAAAAAAAAAGCACCTCTTCAGATAGTTCAACAGTGTACACTGATCTAGAAATATTATGGAATCATCATGATACACATTTGAAGGTTCTTTAAATACCAATTTTTACAGAATTGTCAGTTTATGTATTACTTTGTGATATATGTGATTGTTTGTGCTTTTTCATTTGTGTGTATACCTGAGTGCTGACAGATAAAGAGAGCATTTCAAAAGATTTAGATTACTTCTCTCAAGTATAAGCTCTATGCCTTAAAATAAACACAGATAGAGGGCCAGTTGGCTCAGGAAAACAAATTGGAATCTGCCATTACTGGGAGCCTGGACTTGTCTGAGGACTGAACTGAAATGAGTAGCTGTAAAAGAGATTTTAATATCCAATGTCGAGGGAAACTGTGAATTAGAAAGGGTTATCACTGACATGCTGTTGATGTATGCTTTCTCCTTTGGAATTAGATAGAATTTGGTATTAAGTAATAGAAAAATGAAAAAAAAAAAAGTAAAGACTAGCTTTTTTTGTTGTTTACTCAGTCGTGTCCGATTCTTTGAGACTCCGTGGACTGTAGTCCATCAGGCTCCTCTGTCCAGAGAATTTTCCAGGTAAGAATATTGAAGTGGATTGCCACTTCCTACTCTAGAGGATCTTCCTGACTCAGGAATAAAACCCATGTCTCTTGTGTCTCTTGTATTAAATACATATCACAAAAACATGGAAATTAAAGCAATAATGGCAGCTTCATCAGAAAATGAATTTTTATTTCATAATACCTTTTCTTTCTATAAAATATAAAATGTCTAATTTATATACATGTCAAAAACACTTGCCTATAGGCAATCACTTGCTTATTCAAATGTATCCCTATGCTCTATATACTACTCTGAACTGGAAGAGCAAACCAGCAAAAAATAAGTAGATACAGATTATACCCTCAGAAGGCTTGTGATCTGGGAGGGAAGGTACATTCAAGCAAGTTATCACAAACTCCAAGCCAGGCTTCAGCAATACGTGAACCGTGAACTCCCTGATGTTCAAGCTGGTTTTAGAAAAGGCAGAGGAATCAGAGATCAGACTGCCAACATCTGCTGGATCATGGAAAAAGCAAGAGAGTTCCAGAAAAACATCCATTTCTGCTTTATTGACTATGCCAAAGCCTTTGACTGTGTGGATCACAATAAACTGTGGAAAATTCTGAAAGAGATGTGAATACCAGACCACCTAACCTGCCTCTTGAGAAATCTGTATGCAGGTCAGGAAGCAACAGTTAGAACTGTACATGGAACAACAGACTGGTTCTAAATAGGAAAATGAGTATGTCAAGGCTGTATATTGTCACCCTGCTTATTTAACTTCTATGCAGAGGACGTCATGAGAAATGCTAGACTGGAAGAAACACAAGCTGGAATCAAGATTGCTGGGAGGAATATCAGTAACCTCAGATAAGCACATGACACCACCCTTATGGCAGAAAGTGAAGAGGAGCTAAAAAGCCTCTTGATGAAAGTGAAAGTGGAGAGTGAAAAAGTTGGCTTAAAGCTCAACATTCAGAAAACAAAGATTATGTCATCTGGTCCCATCACTTCATGGGAAATAGATGGGGAAACAGTGGAAACAGTGTCAGACTTTATTTTTTTGGGCTCCAAAATCACTGCAGATTGTGACTGCAGCCATGAAATTAAAAGACGCTTACTCCTTGGAAGGAAAGTTATGACCAACCTAGATAGTATATTCAAAAGCAGAGACATTACTTTGCCGACTAAGGTCCGTCTAGTCAAGGCTATGGTTTTTCCGTCTAGTCAAGACTATGGTTTTTCCTGTGGTCATGTATGGATGTGAGAGTTGGACTGTGAAGAAGGCTGAGCGCCGAAGAATTGATGCTTTTGAGCTGTGGTGTTGGAAAAGACTCTTGAGAGTCCCTTGGACTGCCAGGAGATCCAACCAGTCCATTCTGAAAGAGATCAGCCCTGGGATTTCTTTTGAAGGAATGATGCTAAAGTTGAAACTCCAGTACTTTGGCCACCTCATGCAAAGAGTTGACTCATTGAAAAAGACTCTGATGCTGGGAGGGATTGGGGGCAGGAAGAGAAGGGGACGACCGAGGATGAGATGACTGAATGGCATCACAGACTCAATGGACATGAGTCTGGGTGAACTCCGGAAGATAGTGATGGAAAGGGAGGCCTGTCACGCTGCGATTCATGGGGTCGCAAAGAGTCAGACACAACTGAGCGACTGAACTGAACTGAAGACAAAAGTGAAGAAAACTACCAACAGGTTTTAGATTATTTTTTCTCTGTGTGATCTAAAGTATTTTACAGCTGCTCGTGTGAGCTTCAGGTTAAAAGTCACCTCCTTAACTTCTCCTCTCTTACTATATACTAAATTCTTATTTAATTACTGAATTTGGCAATGCACTATATGTCATTTCAGGCTTGTATATTTAGACAAAAATAAATGATATAGTATGGAATGCTAGAAAGTTCCTCATACACAAAATACTGTATCACTTCAGCATTCCTAAACATATGTATTCTTTCTTTTCTGAAATCTATGCTCATAACAAACTCATCCTGCCCACAAGCCTAAATCTACATAATATTTCTGATTCAGATTCCATTTATTTTTATAGACTCAGTATAGGCATTTCATCTTCTGGGAAGTCTTTACTCACCCCTCAAGACTGAGTTAAATTTCCATCTGTGGTCACAATGCACCCTATATTTGTCCATTTAATAACACTTACTCTTATCATTGTTGCTTATTTGGCCATGAAATACCAGTAGCTAGGCAGACTGTTTTCTAGTTATTAAAAAATATTTAATGCATAGCACCATTGCAAGCACATAGTAAGTGCTCAAAAAATAATTGCTGAATAAAAGAACTTTTCCCCAATTGTTTGTAAGAAGGAATACACAAACACCTAGTTATTCAAATATTTGAATATACTGTATTATATAAAAATAATTATATGTGTATTAAAACAAGGATAACATGTTCAGAGAGTCAGAGTATAAATGAAAGAGATATACTCATGATTTTTAATATAACAAAATCTGTGGTATTGTGAGATGGTTTTAATATAGGGGCTATTCTTAAATTTTTTGTTGTTCAGTTGCTAAGTTGTGTCTGATTCTTTGTGACCCCATGAATTGCAGCACAATAGACTTCCCTGTCCTTCAATATCTCCCAGAGTTTGCTCAGACTCATTGTCCATTGAGTTAATGTTGCCATCCAATTATCTTATAATTTAAGTAAATAAATTTTATTTTAAATATTTTACATGAAAGTTTTACTATAGAACAAATTTATTTTGAAACTACACAGTTTCTCTACAAGTTATAGACATATTGGTTTTTATCAGAGCCACTTAAGTATATCAGAAAAACAGCAATGTGGAAGTAAGTGAGAAAAATACCCCAAACAGAAGGACACATGATATACAGGTGCCAGGCAATCTGAATTTTCCAGACAAATCAGGAAGGCATGATGAAAAGGCACAACTTTGACACAAATAAAAAACAGTCCAAAAACATTTTCCTAATGCCTTAGAGCTCTCACTAATAAGAATTTTCTGGGGGGGGGGGGGAAAGAAAGAAAATTAAGATTTTGACTGGAGGGCATTTTTAAAATCAGAAAGATGTTGAATTATTAATGAGCCAAACTGGCTTTTTGCATTTTCTTTCCTAATCCGAGAAATCTTTAGGGTAGCTGTTTGAAGGATATTTTTTACTCATCTCTTGCTTTAGGCTCTTATAAATGCATTTGAAAACACTATCTTAGATACAGCCCAATCAAATGATCAAGGTCACTTAGGAGACTAAATTAAAGTTCAAATACATATTCACTGTTATCATTTCAGCACATTTTTGATGAGGCTGTGGAAATGCTTGCTTTGAATGTCATTCCTGCTTGCCCTCTAATGGTTTGTCGGCCACTTTAGTGCAGATCAGATTTCAGAGACTTACAGAATGCAGTGAAGCCATCTTTCTCAAAGTGATTTTTCTTCATACTATACTAATTCTTTAAGATAGTGCACTAAAGATTTATTTTAAACTGTAGTGTAATTAGTTAAGCTCTTGGGTTACACAGTCAGTTGAAATAAAATCCCATCCAGACTGTTCCATTTACAGGAGGGAAAGCTCTGGCAGGAATTACACCACAGTGCAGCTTTTTGACAGCATATGCAAATAAGGAAGACACAGTTTGGTTTAAATGTCTGTAAAAGCAGGAATCAACATCTGTGGGAATTATTTTCAAAACTGTAGTAGTGAAGACATCATCACAAGTCTTTATGTTTATGTAGTTAACAAATAAAAGCCTGGCAGTTGTCCAGAAATAAAGTTTTCTTTTTTCCTCTTTCCAGATAAGAAAATAGTCTAAATCACTTTCTGATTTGGAATTAGGCTCTAATGCTAGATCCATTATTAACTTAACATGTGAATTAAAAAAATAAATTCTAGGTTTTACCTTCCTTGCCTCTTTTCCACATCCTCCTGGGAACAGTTATACAAAGTAATCAAATAAGAAAATAGCAACACTAATAGGATATAGGACTTTCCCAGTAGCTCAGCTAGTAAAGAATCCACCTGCAATGTGGGAGACCTGGGTTCAATCCCTGGGTTGGGAAGATCCCCTGGAGGAGAGCATGGCAACCCACTCCAGTATTCTTGCCTGGAGAATTCCCATGGATAGAGGAGCCTGGTGGGCTATAGTCCATGGGGTCTCCAAGAGCTGTAAACAACTGAGTGACTAAGCACAGCACAAAGGATATAATGAGAGGCAAAATGACAATGTAATCTATAACCTAGATTGATTGAAGGCTGTTTTAATATTTAATATTTTCTCAATTGTGAAATGTTATGTTTTAAAAAATGAGATTCTCTTTAATTGAACTAGTTTTCCAAATAAATAGAAGAAAACCTTTCCTTTGTAATATGCTCTAAGTTGAAAATATTAAATGTGTTTAAGTAAGAAATATAGTATTTCACAAATGAATCACAGCTGCATTCAAGAACTAGTAGGATTCTTCTTTGTCTATCCTATTTTAAAAAACAAATTTGTTGGACCTTACTGAAACCATGCCATTGCACAGCTAAATTCTCCATACTGCTTCTTGTTATTTTTTTTTAATGGAATGATTATTTATGTATTATAGAATAGGTATTTTTATAAAGTCAAAAAATCATTAACACTAATGTGTACGTTACTGTACATTACACATCATCCATTTTAAGAGTTCGAAATTACCCAAACTCTTAAAAACCCTGTTTTTCTTCTTTGTATTGCTCATGGAGCCATTATTGAAGGGGAGCAGTACCCTGTTGTGTCTCCTGGTCTCAAGAGCCTTTCTGTTAAGCTTCAGTGATCTTCCCTGAGTTCCAAAAGGCAGGTTCAGAAGGATGAGATGCAGGGAGGCGGGAGGAACAACCAAGAAACAATAGTGTAACCTTGAGGCAGGGTCTTGGTTCTGCCTCAAAGCCTCCACATAATAGTACCTTTAGAGCTCTTTTAGAACTATATGAATGAATAGAAAATTTTCAAGGGATTTGCAAGCAAACAACTTGTAAAACCATTAATCTGAATGATTTTCAATTTCATAATAGAGCTATAAGTTCAGACACCTGGCTGCCTGGTCAGTCAGATATGACTCTGCAATCCTGTCCACAAGGTCCTCTGTCCATGGGATTTTCCAGGCAAGAAGGCTGGAGTGGGTTGCCAGATTTTTTCCCTCCAGGGGATCTTCACAACCCAGGGATTGAGCCCAGGTCTCCCTCATTGCAGCTGGATTCTTTAGCAGCCATGCGACAAGGTAAGCCCAAGAATCCTGATGTGGGTAGCTTTTCCCTTCTCCAAGGTATGTTCCTGATCCAGAGATCAAACCCAGGTCTCCCCCAGACAGATTCTTTACCAGCTGAGCCACAAGGGAAGCTCCCTTTTTTTTTTTTTTTTGTCTACATCCCCTGGCATGTGGGATCTTATCTCCCCCAACCTGTGCCCACTACATTGAAAGCAAAGGGTCTTGACCACTGGACCACCAGCAAAATTCTTTATAGAACTAAACCCCCGATAAATGGAAGATGAAACGATCCTCATTCCAGGGAGATCATTACAGTTTGTTAGCCTCAAGAACCAAAGAAGCTTATCAGGAGACCACCTGAGGCCATATTAAAGGAGTGTAGGCCCTGCAAACACCCAGTCTTATGGACAACCCCACCCCTGATCTGTTGCTATAAAGTGAAGTCGCTCAGTCCTGTTAGATTCTTTGTGACCCCATGGACTGTAGCCTACCATGCTCCTCCATCCATGGGATTTTCCAGGCAAGAGTACTGGAGTGGGTTGCCATTTCCTTCTCCAGGGGATCTTCCTGACCCAGGGATCGAGCCCGGGTCTCCCACATTGTAGGCAGACGTTTAACCGTCAGTTCAGTACAGTTCAGTCACTCAGCCGTGTCCGACTCTTTGCGATACCATGAACCGCAGCACGCCAGGCCTCCCTGTCCATCACCAGCTCCCGGAGTTCACTCAGACTCACGTCCATCGAGTCAGTGATGCCATCCAGCCATCTCATCCTCGGTCGTCCCCTTCTCCTCCTGCCTCCAATCCCTCCCAGCATCAGAGTCTTTTCCAATGAGTCAACTCTTCGCATGAGGTGGCCAAAGTACTGGAGTTTCAGCCTTAGCATCATTCCTTCCAAAGAAATCCCAGGGTTGATCTCCTTCAGAATGGACTGGTTGGATCTCCTTGCAGTCCAAGGGACTCTTCAAGAGTCTTCTCCAACACCACAGTTTGAAAGCATCAATTTTACTGTCAACTACACATCAAATCCTCCTGGTTGGAACACATAGTTTTTCAGGAGCCTTCTGGGTCCCTCTTTGTTGGCAAACTAATATAGCTATTCTTTTCTGCTTCACCCAAAACTCTGTCTCTGAGATTTGATTCAGTGGCACAGGTGCACAGAGACTGTTTTCAGCATCATTATCCTGAAATTTCACTTATTTCTGCTATAGGCTTACCTCGTATGTATTATGCACTCCCAAATGACACAATGTGTAATTTTCCACAGTATTGAATATTTTATAAATTGTAAAATATTAAATATTCTTCTGCTATTAGCTTTTTCTTCTCAATATAAATGATGTTTATGTCTATATTTATGTTTCATTCATTTTCATTATTGTATATTATTACAATCATATAAATGTGCAACATTTTATTTATTTATTATTTATTTGGATTGCTTGCAATTTTGCTTTCTTATGATGCCAAACCCAAAATACAAAAAACAGTAAAACTCATCCTAGAAATGTATTCTATGTTCTCCCATCATTGCTTTAAACTTTGTTCAGAGTACATCCTCCAACCTATGTATACTTCCCATCTCTGGATAACTCCTACTGGGAAAAATTACTTTCCAATCCACTTCTGAGTACTCACTTGAATATAGAAATATAGCCCCGAATCAGTAAGTAGAGCATTTAGTCAAAATTTTGAATTAAATTCTGACTTGACTTAATGTTAAATCATCTCCCATTTCTCAGCCATGATAAAAGAAAATGGTGAGAAAAAATAGTTCCGTCTTTCAATTCTCAACATTATTGGAAAAGACTGTTGTAACGGGGAAGAGGGACACTTACAGTAGAGACAGTGCTTCAACTATAAGATGGATTAGTGTTCCAAAGGGTCAGGCAGAAATGACTTTTATAGGAGCATAGAGCTCAAGTAATCGCAAATTCTCATGCTTCCCAGGTGCTGCTCAGTCCAGTTCAGTTGCTCAATCATGTCTGACTCTGTGACCCCATGAACCGCAGCACGCCAGGCCTCCCTGTCCATCACCAACTCCCGGAGTTCACTCAGACTCACATCCATCGAGTCAGTGATACCATCCAGCCATCTCATCCTCTGTCGTCCCCTTCTCCTCCTGCCCCCAATCCCTCCCAGCATCAGAGTCTCTTCCAATGAGTCAACTCTTCGCATGAGGTGGCCAAAGTACTGGACTTCAGCTTCAGCATCATTCCTTCCAAAGAAATCCCAGCACTGATCTCCTTCAGAAAGGACTGGTTGGATCTCCTTGCAGTCCAAGGGATTCTCAAGAGTCTTCTCCAACACCACNTTTTTTTTTTTTTTTTGTCTACATCCCCTGGCATGTGGGATCTTATCTCCCCCAACCTGTGCCCACTACATTGAAAGCAAAGGGTCTTGACCACTGGACCACCAGCAAAATTCTTTATAGAACTAAACCCCCGATAAATGGAAGATGAAACGATCCTCATTCCAGGGAGATCATTACAGTTTGTTAGCCTCAAGAACCAAAGAAGCTTATCAGGAGACCACCTGAGGCCATATTAAAGGAGTGTAGGCCCTGCAAACACCCAGTCTTATGGACAACCCCACCCCTG
The DNA here is from genome assembly GCA_006410675.1 of Oreotragus oreotragus. NCBI lineage: Eukaryota > Metazoa > Chordata > Mammalia > Artiodactyla > Bovidae > Oreotragus > Oreotragus oreotragus. Next base: position 26,683 of record SJYX01003061.1, on the reverse strand, counting down.
ATCTGTTGCTATAAAGTGAAGTCGCTCAGTCCTGTTAGATTCTTTGTGACCCCATGGACTGTAGCCTACCATGCTCCTCCATCCATGGGATTTTCCAGGCAAGAGTACTGGAGTGGGTTGCCATTTCCTTCTCCAGGGGATCTTCCTGACCCAGGGATCGAGCCCGGGTCTCCCACATTGTAGGCAGACGTTTAACCGTCAGTTCAGTACAGTTCAGTCACTCAGCCGTGTCCGACTCTTTGCGATACCATGAACCGCAGCACGCCAGGCCTCCCTGTCCATCACCAGCTCCCGGAGTTCACTCAGACTCACGTCCATCGAGTCAGTGATGCCATCCAGCCATCTCATCCTCGGTCGTCCCCTTCTCCTCCTGCCTCCAATCCCTCCCAGCATCAGAGTCTTTTCCAATGAGTCAACTCTTCGCATGAGGTGGCCAAAGTACTGGAGTTTCAGCCTTAGCATCATTCCTTCCAAAGAAATCCCAGGGTTGATCTCCTTCAGAATGGACTGGTTGGATCTCCTTGCAGTCCAAGGGACTCTTCAAGAGTCTTCTCCAACACCACAGTTTGAAAGCATCAATTTTACTGTCAACTACACATCAAATCCTCCTGGTTGGAACACATAGTTTTTCAGGAGCCTTCTGGGTCCCTCTTTGTTGGCAAACTAATATAGCTATTCTTTTCTGCTTCACCCAAAACTCTGTCTCTGAGATTTGATTCAGTGGCACAGGTGCACAGAGACTGTTTTCAGCATCATTATCCTGAAATTTCACTTATTTCTGCTATAGGCTTACCTCGTATGTATTATGCACTCCCAAATGACACAATGTGTAATTTTCCACAGTATTGAATATTTTATAAATTGTAAAATATTAAATATTCTTCTGCTATTAGCTTTTTCTTCTCAATATAAATGATGTTTATGTCTATATTTATGTTTCATTCATTTTCATTATTGTATATTATTACAATCATATAAATGTGCAACATTTTATTTATTTATTATTTATTTGGATTGCTTGCAATTTTGCTTTCTTATGATGCCAAACCCAAAATACAAAAAACAGTAAAACTCATCCTAGAAATGTATTCTATGTTCTCCCATCATTGCTTTAAACTTTGTTCAGAGTACATCCTCCAACCTATGTATACTTCCCATCTCTGGATAACTCCTACTGGGAAAAATTACTTTCCAATCCACTTCTGAGTACTCACTTGAATATAGAAATATAGCCCCGAATCAGTAAGTAGAGCATTTAGTCAAAATTTTGAATTAAATTCTGACTTGACTTAATGTTAAATCATCTCCCATTTCTCAGCCATGATAAAAGAAAATGGTGAGAAAAAATAGTTCCGTCTTTCAATTCTCAACATTATTGGAAAAGACTGTTGTAACGGGGAAGAGGGACACTTACAGTAGAGACAGTGCTTCAACTATAAGATGGATTAGTGTTCCAAAGGGTCAGGCAGAAATGACTTTTATAGGAGCATAGAGCTCAAGTAATCGCAAATTCTCATGCTTCCCAGGTGCTGCTCAGTCCAGTTCAGTTGCTCAATCATGTCTGACTCTGTGACCCCATGAACCGCAGCACGCCAGGCCTCCCTGTCCATCACCAACTCCCGGAGTTCACTCAGACTCACATCCATCGAGTCAGTGATACCATCCAGCCATCTCATCCTCTGTCGTTCCCTTCTCCTCCTGCCCCCAATCCCTCCCAGCATCAGAGTCTCTTCCAATGAGTCAACTCTTCGCATGAGGTGGCCAAAGTACTGGACTTCAGCTTCAGCATCATTCCTTCCAAAGAAATCCCAGCACTGATCTCCTTCAGAAAGGACTGGTTGGATCTCCTTGCAGTCCAAGGGATTCTCAAGAGTCTTCTCCAACACCACAGCTCAAAAGCATCAATTCTTTGTTGCTCAACTTTCTTCACAGTCCAACTCTCACATCCATACATGACTACTGGAAAAACCATAGCCTTGACTAGATGGACCTTTGTTGGCAAAGTAAAGTCTCTGCTTTTCAATATGTTATCTAGGTTGGTCATAATTTTCCTTCCAAGGAGTAAGTGTCTTTTAATTTCATGGCTGCAGTCACAATCTGCAGTGATTTTGGAGCTCCCCAAAATAAAGTCTGACACTGTTTCAACTGTTTCTCCATCTATTTCCCATGAAGTGATGGGACCAGATGCCATGATCTTCATTTTCTGAATGTTGAGCTTTAAGCCAACTTTTTCACTCTCCACTTTCACTTTCATCAAGAGGCTTTTTAGCTTCTGTTCACTTTCTGCCATAAGGGTGGTATCATCTGCTTATCTGAGGTTATTGATATTTCTTCCAGCAATCTTGATTCCAGCTTGTGCTTCTTGCAGCCCAGTGTTTCTCATGATGTCCTCTGCATAGAAGTTAAATAAGCAGGGTGACAATATACAGCCTTGACATACTCCTTTTCCTATTTGGAACCAGTCTGTTGTTCCATATCCAGTTCTAACTGTTGCTTCCTGATCTGTTTATAGGTTTCTCAAGAGGCAGGTCAGGTGATCTGGTATTCCCATCTCTTTCAGAATTTTCCACAGTATATTGTGATCCACACAGTCAAAGGATTTGGCATAGTCAAGAAAGCAGAAATAGATGTTTTTCTGGAACTCTTTTGCTTTTTCCATCATCCAGCGGATGTTGGGAATTTGATCTTTACCTTTTCTAAAACCAGCTTGAACATGTGGAATTTCATGGTTCATGTATTGCCGAAGGCTGGCTTGGAGAATTTTGAGCATTACTTTACTGATGGCAAACCACTTCAGTATTCTTGCCTTGAGAATCCCATGAACAGTATGAAAAAGCAAAATGATAGGATAGTGAAAGAGGAACTCCCCAGGTCAGTAGGTGCCCATTATGCTACTGGAGATCAGTGGAGAAATAACTCAAAAAAGAATGAAGGGATGGAGTCAAAGCAAAAATAATATCCAGTTGTGGATGTAACTGGTGATAGAAGCAAGGTCTGATGCTACAAAGAACAATATTGCATAGGAACCTGGAATGTCAGGTCCATGAATCAAGGCAAATCAGAAGTGGTGAAACAGGAGATGGCAAGAGTGAACATCGACATTCTAGGAATCAGCGAACTAAAATGGAATGGAAAGGGTGAATTTAACTCAGATGACCATTATATCTACTACCGCAGGCAGGAATCCCTCAGAAGAAATGGAGTAGCCATCATGGGCAACAAAAGTGTCTGAAATGCAATACTTGGATGCAACCTCAAAAACGACAGAATGATCTCTGTTCATTTCCAAGGCAAGCCATTCAATATCACAGTAATCCAAGTCTATATCCCAACCAGTAATGCTGAAGAAGCTGAAGTTGAAAGGTTCTATGATGACCTACAAGACCTTTTAGAACTAAGACCCCAAAAAGATGTCCTTTTCATTATAAGGGACTGGAATGTAAAAGTAGGAAGTCAAGAAACACCTGGAGTAACAGGCAAATTTGGCCCCAGGAAGCATAGTGGAATCTTAACAAACAGACTTTGCTGGTTTCTTCCCTATCTACACACCTAATTCATACTAGAATTATCTATGTTGGTAGCTTGTTTCCTGGAATAGGTCCTCTATCTACATGTTTTAAGGGAGAAGGCCAAGCAAGTTTCTCTCTGAGTCTTTTGGGTCTTGGTTGTTTTCTGCTGTAAAAAGAAGCATGCCAAAGAGATATTCTGTTCCCCTACAGACCTCAGTTAATACTACTGATTTCCACAACATGTTTAAGGCAATGTATACATTTTTTTTTTTTAGTTTGTTTTTGGTAGATTATTTCTGTTCAAAACAGAGCTTGTTTGTTTCAGATTGACAGTAAAGCTAGTAATTCAGTACTTTCATCAGTTCTCTAAGAATTCTCTAGGTTACTATTCAAAATAATGCCTATTAATTTAATAGCGCTTTTTGAATAGGTAGTTCATGTCTTGTAGTATATTTATTTTCCCTTCATCCTAAATCCTATTTTTTTTAAATCACTAATCAGGTTAATTTTATAATTTATAGAATACTGTCTCAGGTTGTACTTTTTAGTAACATCTCTGAAAGGTGTTCTACCTACAAAATTAAGCAAATAATGATTCACACGTCATTTTTTGGTTTGAATTATTCAGTGTCTTCTTGAAAGAATTCATAATTCTTTTAGATAAGAATATATATATATCTGAATAAAATGAATGGAAATAACAGTAATAGCTGCAATTTACTTAGTGCTTGATTGATGTCTGGTACTATTCTTTGAAAGTCATTTAGTCCAATACATTTTACACTCTTTTAGATACTACAAAGGAATCCAAGATAACTAGCAAAAAATCTAAGAACAAAAGCATTTTTGTATCTCTTTTGAAATCCACTGAAAACAACAAAAAGAATGAAGAACAAAATGAAATGCAGAAGTAAAAAAACACAAAAAAATATAGTCTTCAATGAAATAAGAAAAGGACTTAAAGCTGAAAACAAAAATCAACCAATACTATCTAAAAATTACAGTGAAATCTGAACCCGAAAACTGAATTAATCTATATCTATATATCTATATCTAAATATGTCTCTTTTGCTATCTATTTATATTCAGTTTTCTGTTTTGGGGAGGATAGATATAGAGATAGATTATAGATACAAATATAGATACCACCTCAAAGATGTAGACTTCTATAAAAGTTTTAGTAACTATGTGTTTAATTTTAGAAGTCCTAGAGGAACTATGTTTTAATTAGAGATATCTGGAGAGTGGGATCAAGTCTGGAAAGATGTTAAATCACGTTAAAGGTTCACTTGAAGAGGGTAAAAAAGCAGGAAATGGAGCTGTGTCCAGAGTCCTCAAGATCACCCTGAGGCTTGATGATTTCCTTAAAGGACTTGCAGAACTCAAAAATCTGTCAGTCTCACAGTTTATTATAGCAAGTGGATACAGATCAAAATTAGCAAAGGAAAAGAGCACATGGTGTGAAGTACAGGAAAAACCAGGCTCAAGATTTCCTTGCCTTGTTGAGATACATGAGGACATGCTTCATTCTCCTAGCAATGGTGTGTGACAACATTTGCAAAATCTTGCCCACAAAGAAAGCTGGCCACATGGATTATATCGTTAGGATATATTTACCTGATCAAACTAGTCAAAGTTGGCATGACCCAAGACTTTAGGCATACAAAAATCCTCTACCAGGCAGAATATTACAAGGGTTCAGAAGCTCTTTTCCAGAAATCAGACAAGAGAATTCCTCAAAGCAGACTTTTCTTGGGAATGTATAGGATTTGAGGAAACCTGTCCTGCTGTGTTGACTATTTCCTGCACAGTCCACGTCCCTGACCCTTGGCCTAGGCTCTTGTAGAAAAATGATCATACTGCGAGCATGTAATTTAGGTTAGTATGTATAGAGCTGATATAGCACTTCAGTTCAGTTCAGTTCAGTCGCTCAGTCGTGTCTGACTCTTTGTGACCCCATGAATCGCAGCACACCAGGCCTCCCTGTCCATCACCATCTCCCAGAGTTCACTCAAACTCACGTCCATCGAGTCAGTGATGCCATCCAGCCATCTCATCCTCTGTTATCCCCTTCTCCTCCTGCCCCCAACCCCTCCCAGCATCAGAGTCTCTTCCAATGAGTCAACTCTTCGCATGAGGTGGCCAAAGTACTGGAGTTTCAGCTTCAGCATCATTCCTTCCAAAGAAGACCCAGGGCTGATCCTCTTTAGAATGTACTGGTTGGATCTCCTTGCAGTCCAAGGGACTCTCAAGAGTCTTCTCCAACATCACAGTTCAAAAGCATCAATTCTTCAGCGCTCAGCTTTCTTCACAGTCCAACTCTCACATTCATACATGACCACTGGAAAAACCGTAGCCTTAACTAGACGGGCCTATGTAGGCAATGTAATGTCTCTGCTTTTCAATATGCTATCTAGGTTGGTCATAACTTTTCTTTCAAGGAGTAAGCATCTTTTAACTTCATGGCTGCAATCAACACCTGCAGTGATTCTGGAGCCCAAAAAATAAAGTCTGACACTGTTTCCACTGTTTCCCCATCTATTTCCCATGAAGTGATGGGATCAGATGCCATGATCTTCGTTTTCTGAATGTTGAGTTTTAAGCCAACTTTTCACTCTCCACTTTCACTTTCATCAAGAAGCTTTTCAGTTCGTCTTCACGTTCTGCCATAGGGTGGTGTCATCTGCATATCTGAGGTTATTGATATTTCTCCCTGAAATCTTGATTCCAGCTTGTGCTTCTTCCAGCCCAGCATTTCTCATAATGTACTCTGCATATAAGATATAGCAGTAGTATCTGCATAAATACACAAAAAGTTAGGAGGAGTCAATGTAAAGTAGATTTAAAGAAAAAACTAATTCACTCTCTTAAGACATATTTTCATACTGATTTGACTATTCATTTCCTCTCTTGATATGCTGTTACTTTCACTGTGTGACAAATTTCAATGAACCACTTAACAAAGAATTTAGCTGACAGCTAGGTAAATCTAGTTTTTCCCTAGACCAGTCATTGTCCATTGCTACTTAGGAGGCTTTAATTTGATCTCCCAATGAATTTGATTACAGTCTCAGTATTATCGTTATATTTATACATATAAGGTAGTTGAACCTTACCAACAAAATCGGTGTTATACCATAATTCTGTATTGTCATGCACAGTTTCATTATAAAACAAATCAATAAGAATTATAAAGACATCTACTACGTCTTCCCACAGAATTGGTCCCTGTCCATACACCATAAAATTTAATGGACAAGAGTCACTACAATTGATCATGATTTGATTATCTGAGTTCGGGTAGATTGAAGATAAAGTCAGTCACCTTGTTCTAATTCATGGGCTTGTGTTGAGACTGATTTCATTGGGTGCTCCTATATAGCAGGGTTTATCTCCTTCTCACAAGAGAACATGGGTATTTTTCAAAATAGTTCCTGTTCCTGATAACTATACTATCAGCTCAGTTCAGTTCATTTCAGTTCAGTTGCTCAGTCGTGTCCGACTCTTTGTGACCCCATGAATCGCAGCACACCAGGCCTCCCTGTCCATCACCAACTCCTGGAGTTCACTCAGACTCCCGTCCATCGAGTCAGTGATGCCATCCAGCCATCTCATCCTCTGTTATTCCCTTCTCCTCCTTCCCCCAACCCCTCCCAGCATCAGAGTCTCTTCCAATGAGTCAACTCTTCGCATGAGGTGGCCAAAGTACTGGAGTTTCAGCTTCAGCATCATTCCTTCCAAAGAAGACCCAGGGCTGATCCTCTTTAGAATGTACTGGTTGGATCTCCTTGCAGTCCAAGGGACTCTCAAGAGTCTTCTCCAACATCACAGTTCAAAAGCATCAATTCTTCAGCGCTCAGCTTTCTTCACAGTCCAACTCTCACATTCATACATGACCACTGGAAAAACCATAGCCTTGACTAGACGGGCCTATGTAGGCAATGTAATGTCTCTGCTTTTCAATATGCTATCTAGGTTGGTCATAACTTTTCTTCCAAGGAGTAAGCATCTTTTAATTTCATGGCTGCAATCAACACCTGCAGTGATTCTGGAGCCCAAAAAANTTCCCCCAACCCCTCCCAGCATCAGAGTCTCTTCCAATGAGTCAACTCTTCGCATGAGGTGGCCAAAGTACTGGAGTTTCAGCTTCAGCATCATTCCTTCCAAAGAAGACCCAGGGCTGATCCTCTTTAGAATGTACTGGTTGGATCTCCTTGCAGTCCAAGGGACTCTCAAGAGTCTTCTCCAACATCACAGTTCAAAAGCATCAATTCTTCAGCGCTCAGCTTTCTTCACAGTCCAACTCTCACATTCATACATGACCACTGGAAAAACCATAGCCTTGACTAGACGGGCCTATGTAGGCAATGTAATGTCTCTGCTTTTCAATATGCTATCTAGGTTGGTCATAACTTTTCTTCCAAGGAGTAAGCATCTTTTAATTTCATGGCTGCAATCAACACCTGCAGTGATTCTGGAGCCCAAAAAAATAAAGTCTGACACTGTTTCCACTGTTTCCCCATCTATTTCCCATGAAGTGATGGGAACAGATGCCATGATCTTAATTATTAAGCCAACTTTTTCACTCTCCTCTTTCACTTTTATCAAGAGGCTTTTTAGTTCCTCTTCACTTTCTACCATAAAGGTGGTGTCGTCTGCATATCTGAGGTTATTGATATTTCTCCCAGCAATCTTGATTCCAGCTTGTGCTTCTTCCAGCCTAGTGTTTCTCATGATGTACTCTGCATATAAGTTAAATAAGCAGGGTGACAATATACAGCCTTGACATACTCCTTTTCCTATTTGGAACCAGTCTGTTGTTCCATGTCCAGCAAGGTCCGATGCTGTAAAGAGCAATATTGAATAGGAACATGCAATGTTAAGTCCATGAATCAAGGCAAACTGTAAGTGGTCAAACAGGGGATGGCAAGAGTGAATGTCAACGTTTTAGGAATCATTGAACTAAAATGGACTGGAATGGGTGAATTTAACTCAGATGACCATTATATCTACTATTGCAGGCAGGAATCCCTTAGAAGAAATGGAGTAGTCATCATGGTCAACAAAAAAGTCCGAAATGCAGTACTTGGATGCAATCTCAAAAATGACTGAATGATCTCTGTTCGTTTCCAAGGCAAACCACTCAGTATCACAATAATCCAAGCCTGTGCCCCAACCAGTAATGCTGAAGAAGCTGAAGTTGAATGGTTCTATGAAGACCTACAAGACCTTTTAGAACTAACACCCGAAAGAGATGTCCTTTTCATTATAGGGGACTGGAATGCAAAAGTAGGAAGTCAAGAAACACCTGGGGTAACAGGAAAATTTGGCCTTGGAATATGGAATAAAGCAGGGCAAAGCCTAATAAAGTTTTGCCAAGAGAATGTACTGTTCATAAAAAACACCTTCCTCCAACAACACAAGAAAAGATTCTACACATGAACATCACCAGATGGTCAACACTGCAATCAGATTGATTATATTCTTTGCAGCCAAAAATGGAGAAGCTCTATACAGTCAGCAAAAACAAGACCAGGAGCTGACTGTGGCTCAAATCATGAGTTCCTTATTGCCAAATTCAGACTAACATATATGGATAACCTATACGTGTGTGTGTGTGTGTGTGTGTGTGTGTGTACATGCACACATCTTTTGACTGTGTGGATCACCACAAACTGTGGAAAATTCTTAACAAGATGGGAATACCAGACCACCTGACCTGCCTCCTAAGAAATCTGTATGCAAGTCAAGAAGCAACAGTTAGAAGCAGATATGGAACAGGAGACTCTGTGAGTCCATGGACTGCAGTCCACCAGGCTCCTCTGTCCTTGGAGTTTTCTTGGCAAGAATACTGGAGTGGATTGCCATTTCCTGTTGCAGGTGATCTTCCTGATACAGAGATCCAACCTAAATCTCTTGTACCTCCTGCACTGGCAGGCAGATTCTTTACCACTGCACCACTTGGGAAGTCCACGAAAAAGTTGCATCTATATCTATATCTATATATATACATGTTTGTGTAACAGTTACTTTGCTATACACCAGAAACTAACACAACATTGTAAACTGATTATAATTTAACATTTTAAAAAAATGTGCTTGTGTTGCTACCTGCTTCTATTTTCCTCTAGGAACTTAGGCTTTTTTCATCCATTCTATCATTAAACTCATAAAACAATTATATTATTCAGATGTTATTTTCCCAATCTTATAGAGAAGGAAACCAAAGCTTCAGTTACTCAACCAAGGTAACAAAGATAGAAAATGGCAAAAATGCAATTCCAAACTAATTTCAAATCCATTCTCTATCTTTTATAAATAGATACCTAAGGATATTCTAGGAAATCTCCACAGGGTCAAAACACAAACAACAACAAAAACAAGACAATAATATCTATGTTTTATCTGTTTAAAATCTATGAGGCTGTTTCAGATGTTCCTGTGAGTCAACTTCAGCATCTTAAACTGGCCCAGACCTGAGGAAAATCAATAGATGGATTTTTATTTATTTATTTAACAAGTCTCTAGCTTCTTATTTAACTCCCTTTTCTATCCAGGAATAGGAAGTACTTGCTTTATCCCTAAGCAACTTGCATTGTGAATTAGATCTTGCCCTTTTCTTCTTGGTCAACCATATTCTCAATTCAATAAATTAAAATTAATCAGACAATATAAATGGTTGATATAAGCTTACAGTCTTAACTTTGCAAGAAATATTTACATTTAAACTCTATAAAACCTCAAGATAAATAAATCTGTAGTAAAATCACTAATTAGTGATTTCAATAAAAAAGATATTCCAGGATGGGTAACAGCAATTCCTCACAGAGATCAGAATGGGCATAATTCAATATAGATCATGTGAGTCAGCTGCTGCTGTTGCTGCTGCTGCTAAGCTGCTTCAGTCGTGTCCGACTCTGTGCGACCCCATAGACGGCAGCCCACCAGGCTACTCTGTCCCTGGGATTCTCCAGGCAAGAACACTGGAGTGGGTTGCCATTTCCTTCTCCACTGCATGAAAGTGAAAAGTGAAAGTGAAGTCGCTCAGTCGTGTCCGACTCTTCACGACCCCATAGACTGCAGCCTACCAGGCTCCCCTGTCCATGGAATTTTCAGGCAAGAGTACTGGAGTGGGGTGCCATTGCCTTCTCCAATGTGAGTCAGCTAGACAGTTTCAAATATGAAATGCAAAGAAAATTTAACCTAGCAGCAGCAGTGTTAAAAGAAGTATCATCAAAGAAGTGTTACTTCCTGTCAGTTTTATCTTTCTAGCTAACTGGCATTCTATTGACCACAGTAGTTAATTCTATAGCTCTGACCAGGAAAATTATATTTAAATACTCACCCGACACGTCATTTGATAAGAAGTGAAAATGTTTCATTGTTCTTATTTACTATATATTTACGTCATCTTTTATTTCAAAAATGAATGTTAGGTGCCCAAAATGATACTTGTGACTTTTAAAAATGTCAAACAGCAGCATGAAGCTGAGTAGCCTCACACTATACCAGGCTTCCCAACAGTTTCTGATGGCTATTAATGAGGTTGTTGTCCCTGCCCTCACTTCCAGTTTTCTGAAATCATTTACAGGATATTTCACAGTCTGATCATTCATGCCAGTGATTGCACAGAGAAGATTATAGGAATACTGCTATCTGCTGTCTAACCAGTAATTAAACTCTCTTAAAAATGAATAGTGCATTTCTAATTGTTTCTCCAGAGGTTTCATGATCAACATATGTTCTTTTAAGGAAGAGCTCATCTTTCATCAACAGCTAAATTCACACCAAGGCTCAGTGGCTTTTTTTCAATTGGATGCCTGCACATTATAACATCAATCATCCTGGCATAGTAACAGTGGTGGAAAAAAGGCATTAACCTGTCACAGTGTGATTCAGGAAGGAATGTAGCTTTCAAAGGCGCTTCAGCTTGGTGACCAGATCAGAACTATAAAGTGTATGGGGTGTGTGTATGTGTGTACACAAATATGTGCCAAACAGGGCCTTAAAATTCGCACTGACAGGAAATCTCTATCTGAAAAACACCTTGGAGCAGAGATGAATTTTTAAGTATCTTAAAGTTTTACTAACAAAGCTCATTCCTTGTTTCATATTCCACCCTTATATCGTTTAGCACATTCCTATGCACATGGAAGCCCTGGGTTAATTCCTATGGTTTATACACAGGCAAGAAAAATGATTTGACAGACAAGTAATAATAATTCTACAAAGGTGGCCTAAAGTGTGCATGCAATGCAGAAAATTCTCCCTGGCTCATGTAAAAACAGTATTTATTGCTATTTCAGCCTAGATCATAGGACATTTTTGTTCTGTGATCATCAGAATATAGTGAACTGCAAATGGGTGTCACTTGAATCCAATTTTGATGTACTTGTTAACTAGCACAATTTGTTTATTTTTTAGTAATTTTATAGGAGTATAGTTTTTTTATATGTTGTGTTATTTTCTGCTGTACAGTAAAGTTTATCAGCTACATGCTTAAATATATTCCCTCTTTTTTGGATTTCCTTCCCATTTAGGTCACTACAGAGCATTCAGCAGAGTTTGCTGGGTTATATAGAGTGGCATTAGTTATCTGTTTTATAAATAGTATCAATAGTGAATGTATGTCAATACCAATCTTCCAATTCCTCCCACCCAATCCCTTTTCTCCCCTTGTTGTCCATACATTTGTTCTCTATGTCTGTGTCTCTATTCCTGCTGTGCAAATAAGATCACCTATACCATTTTTCTGGAGTTGTGAGTGGCCAAGAGGAGATAACCTATGTCCAAAGTCAATAGCGGTGGTGGTAAGGAGATATCCCACATCCAAGGTAAGGAACAGTGGTTGTGCTTTGCTGGAGCAGCCATGAAGAGATACTCTGCATCCAAGGTAAGAGAAATCCCAGTAAGATGGTAGGCGCTGAGAAAGGGCATCAGAGGGCAGACAGACTGAAACCACAATCACAGAAAACTAACAAATCTAATCACATGGACCACAACCCTGTCTAACTCAATAAAACTAAGCCATGCCATGTAGGACCACCCAAGATGGACATGTCATGATGGAAAGTTCTGACAAAATGTGGTCCACTGGAGAATGGAATGGCAAACCACTTCAGTATTCTTGCCTTGAGAACCCCATGAACAGTATGAAAAGGCAAAAAGATAGAACACTAAAAGATTAACTCCCCAGTCGGTAGGTGCCCAATATGCTACTGGAGATCAGTGGAGAAATAACCCCAGATAGAACGAAGAGACGTAGTCAAAGCAAAAACAATACCCATTTGTGGATGTGACTGGTGGTAGAAGCAAGGTACGATTCTATAAAGAGCATTATTGCATAGGAACCTGAAATGTTAGGTCCATCAGTTCAGTTCAGTTCAGTCGCTCAGTCGTGTCTGACTCTTTGCAAGCCTATGAATCGCAGCACTCCAGGCCTCCCTGTCCATCACCATCTCCCGGAGTTCACTCAGATTCACGTCCATCGGGTCAGTGATGCCATCCAGCCATCTCATCCTCTGTCGTCCCCTTCTCCTCCTGACCCCAATCCCTCCCAGCATCAAAGTCTTTTCCAATGAGTCAACTCTTCACATGAGGTGGCCAAAGTACTGGAGTTTCAGCTTTAGCATCATTCCTTCCAAAGAAATCCCAGTGCTGATCTCCTTTAGAATGGACTAGTTTGAATCAAGGCAAATTGGAAGTGGTGAGACAGGAGATGGCAAGAGTGAACATCGAAATTTTAGGAATCGGCAAACTAAAATGGACTGGAATGGATGAATTTAACTCAGATGACTATTATATCTACTACTGCAGGCAGTAATCCCTTAGAAAAAATGGAGTAGCCCTCATAGTCAACAAAAGAGTCCAAAATGCAGTACTTGGATGCACTCTCAAAAACATCAAAATGATCTCTGTTCATTTATAAGGCAAACTTTCAATATCACAGTAATCCAAGGCTATGCTCCCACCAGTAATCCTGAAGAAGCTGAAGTTGAATTGTTCTATGAAGACTTCAAGACCTTTTAGAACTAACACTCAAAAATATGTCCTCTTCATTATAGGGGACTGGAATGCAAAAGTAGAAAGTCAAGAAACACCTGGAGTAACAGTCAAATTTGGCTTTGGAGTACATGAAGCAGGGCAAAGGCTAATAGTTTTGCCAAGAGAACTGGTCATAGCAAACACCCTCTTCCAACAACACAAGAGAAGACTCTACACATGGACGTCACCAGATGGCCAACACTGCAATTAGATTGATTATATTCTTTGCAGCCAAAAATGGAGAAGCTCTATACAGTCAGCAAAACAAGATGGGGAGCTGACTGTGGCTCAGATAATGAATTCCTTATTTGTCAAATTCATACTTAAATTGAAGAAGTAGGGAAAACCACTAGACCATTAATGTATGACTGAAATAAAATCCCTTACAATTATACAGTGGAAGTGAGAAATAGATTTAAGGGACTAGATCTGATAGACAAAGTGCCTGATGAACTATGGATGGAGGTTCATGACATTGTACAGGAGACAGGGGGCAAAACCATCCCCAAGAAAAAGAAATGCAAAAAAGAAAAATGGTTCTGAGGAGGTCTTATGAATAGCTGTGAAAAGAAGAGAAGTGAAAAGCAAAGGGGAAAAGTGACAATATACCTATTTGAATGCAGAGTTCCAAATAAGAGCAAGAAGAGACATGAAAGCCTTCCTCAGTGATCTAGATCTGATAGACAAAGTGCCTGATGAACTATGGATGGAGGTTCATGACATTGTACAGGAGACAGGGGGCAAAACCATCCCCAAGAAAAAGAAATGCAAAAAAGAAAAATGGTTCTGAGGAGGTCTTATGAATAGCTGTGAAAAGAAGAGAAGTGAAAAGCAAAGGGGAAAAGTGACAATATACCTATTTGAATGCAGAGTTCCAAATAAGAGCAAGAAGAGACATGAAAGCCTTCCTCAGTGATAAGTGCAAACAAAGAGAAGAAAACAATAGAATGGGAAAAACTCAAGGGAACATTTCATTCAAAGATGGGCTCAGTAAAGGACAGAAATGGTACAGACCTAACAGAAGCAGAAGATATTAAGAAAAGATGGCAAGAATACACAGAGGAACTGTACATAAAAGATCTTCATGACCCAGATTATCATGATGGTATCATCAGTCACCTAGAGCCAGACATCCTGGAATGTGAAATCAAGTGGGCCTTAGGAAGCATCACTAGTGGAGGTGATAAAATTCCAGTTGAGTTATTTCAAATCCTAAAAGATGATGCTATGAAAGTGCTGCACTCAATATGCCAGCAAATTTTAAAACTCAGCAGTGACCACAGGACTGGAAAAGGTCAGTGTTCATCGCAAACCCAAAGAAAGGCAATGCCAAAGAATGCTCAAACTACTGCACAATTGCACTCATCTTACATGCTAGTAAAGTAATGCTCAAATTCTCCAAGCCAGGCTTCAGCAATACGTGAACCATGAGCTTCCAGATATTCAAGCTGGTGAACATTTAGAAAAGGCAGAGGAACCAGAGATCAAATTGTCAACTTATGCTGGTCATTGAAAAAGCAATAGAGTTCCACAAAAACATCTATTTCTGCTTTATTGACTATGCCAAAGCTTTTGACTGTGGATCACAGTAAACTGTGGAAAATTCTGAAAGAGATGGAAATACCCAGAGGTCAGTCCTGGGTGTTCATTGGAAGGACTGATGTTGAAGCTGAAACTCCAATACTTTGGCCACCTGATAGGAAGAGCTGATGCATTTGAAAAGACCTTGTTGCTGGTAAAGATTGAAGGCATGAGGAGAAGGGGACTACAGAGAATGAAATGGTTGGATGGCAATACCGACTCAATGTACTGTGTGCCTGGGACAATTCACTTAAGATTTCTGTGTCTCTGTTACTCTCACTTTAAGTTAGGAATAAAAGCAAATTGATCTGCTAGCACTATTGCTGCTGCTGCTGCTAAGTCACTTCAGTCGTGTCCGACTCTGTGTGACCCCATAGACGGCAGCCCACCAGGCTCCCCCATCCCTGGGATTCTCCAGGCAAGAACACTGGAGTGGGTTGCCATTTCCTTCTCCAATGCATGAAAGAGAAAAGTGAAAGTGAAGTCGCTCAGTCTGTCCGACTGTTAGCGACCCCATGGACTGCAGCCCACCAGGCTACTCCGTCCACTGGATTTTCCAGGCAAGAGTA
>SJYX01003060.1:39579-69056 GCA_006410675.1 Oreotragus oreotragus | reverse complement strand
ATATTCGAATGCAAATCTGTAACCCATATTCCTGGCTTGAATGATCTTAGGATAGAGTTTTCTGGAAGGGTATCACAGCTCACTTAGATTGAGCCTTAACTAAGGATTTCCTACTTATAAATTTGTCTGAATGCTTCCCAGGCAAGCCAGATGTGAGAGGCTTGAGTTTGATCCCTGTGTCAGGAAGATCCCCTGGAGGAAGGCATGGTAACCCACTCCAGTACTCTTGCCTGGAGAATCCCATGGACAGAGAAGCCTATTGTCCATGAGGTCACAAAGACTCGAACAGAACTGAAGCGACTTAGCATGCGTGCAAGCTTGCCAGAAGTTCTTGACCCAAAGCTTTAGATAGATTTTAATTAAGAGTAAGAATCTAGGCTTAGAACACAGAGCTAGGTTTAAATCCCAGGTTCAACATCGATGTAATTTTAGGGAAAAAAACTTACATTTTTGTTTAAATTTAATTATGACTTAGAAAACTTGTTTTACCTTTCCACATCTAAATTTCATCATTAAATGATGTACAGTATCTCCTATAGAATAATAATAGAAACAGCTGATAATCAGTAATGCTATTTTAAGTAATAGGTGAATAGGAAAACAATTTTTTTCATCTCTAAAATAAATATTAGTGATCATACAAATGACACAGCTTCTATCCATAATGGGGAGTAGATAGAATATTACATCACTAGAAAGGATACAAACTGATGGTGATAGTAAAAAAATTTTTTTCAGAATATGATGCTGATAATCAGTAATGCTATTTTAAGTAATAGGTGAATAGGAAAACAATTTTTTTCATCTCTAAAATAAATATTAGTGATCATACAAATGACACAGCTTCTATCCATAATGGGGAGTAGATAGAATATTACATCACTAGAAAGGATACAAACTGATGGTGATAGTAAAAAAATTTTTTTCAGAATATGATCAAAGGAAAAATGACGAAATAGATATCCCTGTTTCAAAAGTACCATTTTATTATGAACTATCTATCTGTAGTCTTTTGAGTGTGGCAGATTGTATTTTCCAGTATTGGCTGAAATATTTCCCACCCCACATGTTTTTTTGTTTTTTCTAACCTTGTCATATTCCCGTTAAGCATTAGGTGGCCAGGTTGAAGGTAGGTGGTGTGAAAAGTCAGCATAGGGAATGAAATTAACCTCACATTTCCTATGACTCAGATGGAAATACCATAGATAATTAGCATTGTCAAAATGCATCACCATGCAGATTTGATGTTTTCATGTTATCATACCATGTTTCATGATAAGAAAGTTTTAATTTGAAAATGTGCTAACAATCATAATGAAGAAATTTTCATAAAAATAAAAACAAAAAACAATCTCATTAATAATAATCCCAAATACCAATCAACAAAATATAAAGAAAGAAAGCCACACCCCCAATGAGCTTGTAGGAAATTCTCAGAGATAAAGTTTTCAATTGCTATAGTCTTTCCCGCTTTATCCCCTGAACTCCAGAGCATGCAGTCACTTGGTCATGTCCCTTGTGTTCATGTCCACAGTGCCACACATTTTGCCTGATGAAAGCTGAACACCGAAGAATCGATGCTTTTGAAGTGTGGTGTTGGAGAAGACTCTTGAGAGTCCCTTGGACTGCAAGGAGATCCAACCAGTCCATTCTGAAGGAGATCAGCCCTGGGATTTCTTTGGAAGGAATGATGCTAAAGCTGAAACTCCAGTACTTTGGCCACNGTCATGTATGGATGTGAGAGTTGGACTGTGAAGAAGGCTGAGCACTGAAGAATTGATGCGTTTGAAGTGTGGTGTTGGAGAAGACTTTTGAGAGTCCCTTGGATTGCAAGGAGATCCAACCAGTCCATTCTGAAGGAGATCAGCCCTGGGATTTCTTTGGAAGGAATGATGCTAAAGCTGAAACTCCAGTACTTTGGCCACCTCATGAGAAGAGTTGACTTATTGGAAAAGACTCTGATGCTGGGAGGGATTGGGGGCGGGAGGAGAAGGGGACGACCGAGGATGAGATGGCTGGATGGCATCATGGACTCGATGGACATGAGTCTGAGTGAACTCCGGGAGATGGTGATGGACAGGGAAGCCTGGCGTGCTGCGATTCATGGGGTCGCAAAGAGTCGGACATGACTTAGCAACTGAGCTGAACTGTACTAATTAATTGTCAAACAACCAGAAAACAGAATATTGATTACTAAAATGCTATTTTAAAACACTATGAATGACAAGTTATAAGTGAATTTTTAAAATCTAAATTCAAAAAAATTCAGTTATCAAACTACCCTGACTGAGCTAAGTCTAAGAAAAACACAAGATGTTAGGAACCATGACTACAAGATTTCCATTGTGTGTTTCACTGGGATATGTGAAAATTTCCTGTCTGTGCTTATAAGCAAGTTCAGAAATTACATTTGTATTTGATTCATATCTTAATTCTTCTTTAACAAAACTCCTGGGGCCTCTAGACAAATGGGATATGCTAAATGAAGCTTTTATTGGCCTATCTTTAGCACCTCATGGAGAAGACACATTTACAGATAACCTCCCTCCTTATTGTTCAATCCAGACATATTATTCAACAAAGAACACGAATGTCTCTGCCAACAGGTAAGCTATGCTGAACTGAGAAAATTTCTCTATAAAGGAAAAGTATTTAGCATTAAACAATTGAAATATTTGCTGTTTAAAAGCAAACTAACAAGTAAGAAAATTACAAAATGTCAAAGGAAAAAATATGCATTTTCTCACGGCCAGGATTTTGCAGCAGTTTTGTCATCGAAGAGCAGGCATGATGAGGCAGAAACGAACATGAAAAGTACATTGTTAGAATGAATGTTACTCCAGGAAAAATGAAATTACTATATTAAACTCTATTTGTATTCTGTTGCTAAGTTTTAGTATCATTATAATATTAATATTAAAATATTCTTAGAATATTTACTTTGCATTACGATTCTATATGTTCATACTTATGCAAGCTTGCTATTTGTTTTTGAAATACGATAAATGATCATTTAATATCTATCCAGCTTGCTGCATTGGGTTATTGAGAAAACAGGAAAGAATACAAGTGAAATAAAAAGCACTGGACAAAGTAATAGTATTATTTATAATGATAATCATAACATTAATATAATAATGATAATGCTTTGAATTAAGGTTAAAAACCTTTTGGTGTAGAAGGACAGACAGTATAGGCTTTGTGGGCTATGTAGACTCTTGCAACTACTGAACTCTGGCACTGTAGTATGAAAGCAGCCACAGACAAAATACAAATGAATGAGAGTGGCTGTGTTACAATAAAAAACTTTATTAACAAAAATAGGCCAAGTGAAAGTCACTCAGTCATGTTCAACTCTTTGCAACCCCATGGACTGTACATTCAATAGACACTTTTGAACTGTGGTGTTGGAGAAGACTCTTGAGAGTCCCTTTGACTGCTAGGAGATCCACCCAGTCCATCCTAAAGAAGATCAGTCCTAGGTGTTCATATGACAGACTGATGCTGAAGCTGAAAAATACTTTGGCCAACTGATGAGGAAAACTGACTCAATGGATAAGACCTTGATGCTGGGAAATATTGAAGGCAGGAGGGGAAGGGGATGACAGAGGATGAGACAGTTAGATGGCATCACCAACTCAATGGACATGAGTCTGAGTAAGCTCTGAGAGTTGGTGATAGACAGGGAAGCCTGGTGTGCTGCAGTTCATGGGGTAGCAAAGAGTTGGACATGACTGAGCGGCTGAACCGAACTGAACTTACCCTAATGACCAATGATTCTGAACATTTTCATGTGGTTATTAGCCATTAGTACAGCTTCTCTGGTGAAATACCTATAAAAAACATATATGCATCTTTCACTGGGTTGTCTCCTTATTACTGAATTATAAATTTTCTTTATATAGTCTGAATGTAAGTCCTTTATCAAATAAGTGATTTGCAAATATTTTCTCCCAGTCTGTGGCCTGCCTTTTTATTTTCTTAACAATGGCTTTTGAAGTACAAAAGTTTCAAATTTTAGTGAAGCCCAATTTGCTATTTTTTCCTTTTATCAATTGTGTCTTTCATGTTTTAGGTGAGAAATCTTTTTATAACCCTCAAATTTTCCCTTATGTTTGGTTCCAGATGTTCTACAGTTTTAGTTCTTACATGTAAGTCCATTTTGAGTTAATTTTCACATATTATGTGATGTAATACCAAACAAGCAACTAAGTACATGGAAACCCACTGGATTAAAATAACATAAACTAAGAAGGAGAGGAAAAAAGAGAGGAGACAGCAGGACAGTAGAGTGTAAGTTAACTGAACTCAAGAAAGAAAAGGAAGGAAAAGATTATATTATTTGAGAAATGAAAAATAAATTCAAGGCACCCCAATGAACAAATTCAAATTAAATAAAATACACTAAAAATGGCAGAAAACAAGAGAATAAAAAGGAAGTAAAGAAATTTTTTGGAAGTCAAGGAGAAAATAATGCAGTGGGAGATAAAGCAAAATAGCAATAGCACTTACATATTTTGATTCCTTGAAAAAGAAAACTAAGACAGTGGAACAGAATTAATATTTAAAACTATAAGCCAGGAAAATATTTCAGAATTAAATTAAAAAAAAAAAAAACTTGGATCTATGTATTAGAAGATTCTACCAGATCCCTGAGAAAAATTATCTTAGAACAATCAGCTCTAAGATATTTCCCAACAAAAATCTTATATTTTGAAGATTAATTCTTTAATAATCTTCAAGGCCAGCTGGTAAAGAAATCACATAACTTACATATGATAAAACTCTCCAAAAAGTGGGCATAGAGGGAACTTACCTCAACATAATAAAGACAATATACACAAATCCATGCAAACATCATTCTCCATAGTTAAAAACTGAAAGCATTTCCTCTCAGATAAGGAACAAAACAAGGATGTCCACTCTCATCACTATTATTCAACACATTTTTGGAAGACCTAGACATGGCAGTCAGAGAAGAAAAAGACATGAAAGGAATCCAAATTGGAAAAGAAGTAAAACTGTCAGTTTGCAGATAACATTACATATATAAAAAATCCTAAAGATGCCACCAGAAAACTACTAGAGCTCTCATCAATGAATTTGGTAAAGTTGAAAGATACAAAATTAATATACAGGAATATTTTGCACTATTATACACTAACATCAAAAGATCAGAAAGAGAAATTAAGGAAATAATCATATTTACCATTGCAACAAAAAGAAAAAATACCTAGGAATAAACCTACCTAAGGAGGCAAAAGATCTGTACTCAGAAAACTATAAGATACTGATGAAAGAAAGAAAGGATGACACAAACATGGAGCGATATAACATGCTCTTGGGTAGGAAGAATTAATATTGAAAAAATGACATACTATGCAAAGCAATCTAAAGATTCAATTCAATCCCTGTGAAATTACCAATGGCATTTTTCACAGAACTAGAACAAAAAAAAAATTAAAGAAAGTATGCCACTGCCACAAAACAGAAATATAGATCAATGGGACAGGGTACAAAGCCCAGAGATAAACCCACACAACTATAACCAATTAGTCTACAACAAAGAAGGCAGGACTATAATGGGGAAAGACAAGTCTCTTCAGCAAGTGGTGCTGGAAGAGTTGGACAGTGACATGTAAATCAATGAAATTAGAACATACCCTAACACCATACACAAAAATAAACTCAAACTGGATTAAAGACCTAAATGGAATGCCAGACACTACAAAATCTTAGAGGAAAACATAGGCAGAATTGGACATAAACCACAGCAAGATATTTTTTGATCCACCTCCCAGATTAATGAAAATAAAAACAAAAATAAACAAATGAAGCCTGTTATAAGCTTTTTCACAGCAAAGGAAATTAAATATAAGACAAAATGAAAACCTTCAGGATGAGATAAAATATCTGCAAAGCAAGAAACTGATAAGGGATTAATCTCCAAGATATACAAACAGCTTATGCAGCTCAATAGAAACAAACAAACAAACAAAACAGAACAACCCAATTTAAAAAATGGGTGGAAAATCTAAATACACATTTCTCCAAAGAAGACATGCAGATGGTTAAAAAGCACATGAAACCATGCTCAGCATCACTCATTATTACAGAAATGCAAATCAAAACTACGAGGTTATCACCTCACAGTCAGAATGGCCATCATCAAAAAAATCTACAAACAGTAAATGCTGGAGACGGTGTGGAGAAAAAAGAACCCTCCTGCACTGTTGGTCGGAATGCAAACTGGTACAGCCGCTATGGGAAACAGTATGGAGGTGCCTTAAAAAGCTGAAAATAGAGCTACTATAGGATCTAAGAATCCTACTCCATGGGTTCAATCCCTGGGTTGGGAAAGTCCCTTGGAGAAGGAAATGGCAACCTACTCCAGTATTCTTGCCTGGGAAATCTCACAGAGGAGCCTGGCAGGCTGCAGACCATGTGTCAGACACAACTTAGTGACTGAGTGTGCACATGCACGCACACACACACACACACAGAGCAACAAGCACAGATGGTTTGATAGGAGAATTCTACCAAGATATTCTGTGTTCTACAAATTGTCCCAATTTGTTAAAAATAAAGGAAACTTTCTGAAGTACAGAAAAAGAAAACTATAAAGCAATATCATTCATCACTGTCAAAATTAAAAATTAAATTCCTATTAAATGAAATTTTAGTAAACAAAGTTCAACACTTGAATCTATCCTAAGAATACAAGATTGATTGAATGATAACAAATCCATGAATATCATACATCATATTAATAGATCTAAGTTCAATAAATAAAAAAATCTACAAACAGTAAATGCTGGAGACGGTGTGGAGAAAAAAGAACCCTCCTGCACTGTTGGTCGGAATGCAAACTGGTACAGCCGCTATGGGAAACAGTATGGAGGTGCCTTAAAAAGCTGAAAATAGAGCTACTATAGGATCTAAGAATCCTACTCCATGGGTTCAATCCCTGGGTTGGGAAAGTCCCTTGGAGAAGGAAATGGCAACCTACTCCAGTATTCTTGCCTGGGAAATCTCACAGACAGAGGAGCCTGGCAGGCTGCAGACCATGTGTCAGACACAACTTAGTGACTGAGTGTGCACATGCACGCACACACACACACACACAGAGCAACAAGCACAGATGGTTTGATAGGAGAATTCTACCAAGATATTCTGTGTTCTACAAATTGTCCCAATTTGTTAAAAATAAAGGAAACTTTCTGAAGTACAGAAAAAGAAAACTATAAAGCAATATCATTCATCACTGTCAAAATTAAAAATTAAATTCCTATTAAATGAAATTTTAGTAAACAAAGTTCAACACTTGAATCTATCCTAAGAATACAAGATTGATTGAATGATAACAAATCCATGAATATCATACATCATATTAATAGATCTAAGTTCAATAAAAATCCTAAGATTTATCTCTTATGCTATAAAAATTCTTTGACAAAATTCACCCCCACTTCTGATTTAAAAAACACTCAATAAAATAGCAATTGAGGGGTATATTCTTAACAAGAGAATACATATACATTAGTATACATATATACATAATACTAATATATATATACTTAGTCCTAATGCCAGTATCTTATTTAACTGGTAAAAGCTAAGGTCATTTCCACTAAGATCAGAAACAAGGCCAAAATGCCCAATACCTCTGCTATGATTCAAAATTGTACCAGAGGTATTAAGCTACTAGTATCATTAGCTAAGTCAGCTAGAGCAACACTTGGCCAACTATAGCCTACAGGCCAAATCCAAACCTGCTGCCTATTTTTGTAAATAAAGTTTTACTAGAACACAGCCACACCTATTAATTTATTTACTGTCCATGACTTTGTAGATAAAACTATACAGCTCAACACCTAAAGTACTGAGTTGGCCAACAAGTTCATTTGGTTTTTCCATAGGATGTTATGGAAAAACCTGAACAAACCCTTTGGCCAATCCAGTACATACTGTCTGGCCCTTTGCTGAAAATGTCTGCCAGTTTTCAAACTAGATACATATGAATTAGTAAGGAAATAAAACTCTCTATTGGCAATGAAATGAAAATATAACTGAAATGCCCTAAGGAATCAATAATAAAATTAAATATTTTTAAAATTCAGTAAGGAGAAGATGGTTATTTTAAGACATTAGTCTGCCAATTTCTCAGCCTGCTGGCTTCCCAAATAAAATCATATTCCTTGCCTCAAAAAAAAAAAAAATCAGTAAGGAATGTAAAATTTAACATGCAGGAATCAATAGCTTTCATATACACAAACAATAACCAGCTAGAGAATGGCTGATTAAAATCCCATTTATGAATTCAACAAAGATTAAAAACTTAGTAATAAGTTGAACAACAAAGATGCAAAATCTATATGAAGGAAACTTAAAAACACTCTGAAAGATATACAAGTAGCCTTGAACAAATGAAAAAATAACCCCTCTTCTTGGATGGGATGACTCAACATTATAAAGATGTCTGCTGCTCTTTCTAAATTAACTTACAAGTTTAATGTAATCCCAGTAAAAATCTCAACATACTTTTATGAAGTTAGACAAGTTGTTTATAAAGTTCATATAAAAAATAAGCCCATGGAAATATCTATGAAAACACTGAAAAAAATTCAGGATGCATAGTTGGCACACAGTAGGACCACTGCTCTCTTAAAGAGTTCTCACTCAGGTGCATGGAAGAAGGAAGAAAAATGCTATCTATAAGAAGCAAAAATACATAAGTAAAAATCATTCAATTAGTGATAAGTATTGGGCTGACCAAAAAGTTCGTTTGGGTTCTTCCTAACATCTTATGGAAAAACCCAAACTTTTTCCAACTCAATATTAGGAAAAAATACAAAGACTGGTGATCAGAGAAATATCGTATGCACTGAGAAGG
Organism: Oreotragus oreotragus; assembly: GCA_006410675.1. Lineage (NCBI taxonomy): Eukaryota > Metazoa > Chordata > Mammalia > Artiodactyla > Bovidae > Oreotragus > Oreotragus oreotragus. Next base: position 60,163 of record SJYX01003060.1, on the reverse strand, counting down.
TAATATCTGAGTTAAGATCTTGATGACTAGGAGTCATCTATACAAAAATATGGTGAACTGACAGAGCATTCCTGGGATATGAAACTGGACATGTAAAGCCTTTGGGTGGGAACTAATTTTGGAGGTTTGAGTGACAAAGAGTCAATATGTAAAGGCAGTCAATATGTAGAGTCAAACTGTAAAGGCGTGATAAATTAGGGCCTCTGTAGGCCATGCTATGCTGTGTGATCTTTGTTCTGATTGCAGTGAGAAGCCACTACAGGACATCTGAGTGAGTGATAGAATAATGGTCTCTCAAAGACATTCACATCCTGATCCTCAGATTTTGAGAATATGTTTTATTACATGGCAAAGGGGAATTGAGGTAGTAGATGGAATTAAGGTTGCTAATTATCTGACTATATTTAAAATAGGGAGATTATCCTGGATTATCCAGATGGGCCTAATGTAATCCTTAAATGTGGAAGGAGGAGGCAGAAGAGACACTATCAGAGTGATTCACAGTAAGAAGACTCAACCTGCCACTACAAGCTTTGAAAAGTGTACGAAGAAGACTATAATGCCAAGGAAAGCAAGAAGTCAAAAAGCAAAGAAACATTCTCCTCCTGAACCTCCAGAAAGGAATGCACCCTGTTTAAGCCACTGAATTTGTGGTAATTTGTTACAGTAGAAGAAAAAACTGATACAAAGTGTTAGGATGAGATCTATATTTTTAATAGATCATTTTGATTGTGCTGAATTGACAGGGAAAGCTGCCTTGAAATCAGGGGAAGTTTTGATGTGAGGTCTGTTTTCACACTTCACCATCTGAATCCTACGGCTGAGGACTTAATTTGAACATTAGTTTGGGAAGTTTAGCTTCCAAAGATAATTAAAATTTTTGTTGTAACTTCTCTCTCAATAGACAAAGCAAGTTTAACCAGAGACAAGAAAAAGAAAGTCCTATAGGAGCTTGGTAATGTCTCAATCTCTAAAAGACAGAGAGGCAGAAAGAACAGCAAGGCAGCATGGCCTGCAGCCTGGACCTACTCACCAGTGGTTAAAACTGGTTTTGCTCACTGTTGCCTCCACAGCATCTCACCCATTACCAGTCAGAGAATGAGCATTTAACAAATATTCAATCTATGAATGGGCTTCCCTGGTGGCTCAGGTGGTAAAGAATCCGCCTGCAAAGTAGGAGACCTGGGTTCAATCCTTGGGTCAGAAAGACCCCCTGGAGAAGGAAGTGGCCACCCACTCCAGTATTCTTGCCTTGGAGAATCCCAAGGACAAGGGGCCCTGGCAGGCCACAGTCCATGGGGTTGCAAAGAGTCGAACACAACTGAGCAGCTAACGCTTTGGCTCTTAACAATCCATGAATGAACCATAATGTGTTTTCTTAATTGTAAATCTTTCCCATATACTATTCTCATTCTTCACATACTTACAAATCACTGAACAAAATTTTAATTTTGGGTAACCTATGGCAAAATTAATAAACCAAATTAATTTGAACTAAATGTAACATAGAAACAAACTGAAAACTGGTTTTGAATAGACTGTACTGCATTTGAGTTTATAAACAAACTTCCTAGCATGTAAACTTAGGGTAGAGATGTTTACCTTTTCTTCGTTTACTACGCACTGCTTCATCCTCCAGGACTTTGAAAAGGGCCTGGTAGCAGCAAGAGAATGAAGCAGAGATGGAGGTTATCTACAGAAGCCAAACTTACTCCAATCCAGCCTAGAGTTGGGATTCAGTGTAATACATTTCTCAATTTCCCATTATTTATGAGAGTTTTACAAGGAAATACAGATACTTTTTAGCTGGTTCTTTATAACTAAAAAAAAAAAAAGTGCCTGACATGCAACAGATGCTCAGTAGATATATACTGAATACATAAAAGGATTATGTTTATAATTCAAGAAGATATATAGGATATAAGAATACATAGCTGGTATTAAGTGTATAAAGTAGACATTTTAGATATACAAAAGAATCAAACACTTTCAAATATAAAATAGTTACAACACTTTGGTATAAATGAGTTTCTAAAAAATACCACCATTATGTGAATTGACTGAGACTTCATACCTTATATGCAATTAACATGTTATTCAACAAGTTGGTTTTCATATTTTTGATGTGGCCAAGACAATCATTATTCAAATAGCTCATTTTTCATATTTTTGATCAGCAATTTTTAAAGTTACACAACTCAAAGAAAAAGCAATTTAGAAGGAAAAAATCCACACAATGTGAGAAAAGCAATGATAAGCAAAATAAATGATCCTAGGACTAAAGATACTTTATGTTTAGTATTGTCTTAGTTATTTTATTTCAAGTAGTCAACTTCTCTAGTTGCTTCAGTTTTTCATTTGTACTAAATAATCCCCTCTGATGTCTAAAATTCTTTATTGTAGAGCAAATAAACTTTGTATTTATAGCAAATTTATCTACTATGATATTTACTGGCATAAATTTATTATAATGTTGGTTAGTTTCTTGCTTTGTTATATCTGAATTCATATCTAAGAAACTCCAAATGAAATACTATCCTGTTAAAAGTTGTTAAATTTTTGTTTTGGTATTTATTAATATGTAAGCAGTTTTCTTTAACTTGGAACCAAAAAAAAAAAAAAGGCCATCTATTCAGAATCCTTATGTGTGCCTATAAACAATATAATTGATGAAAATCTTCAGTGTTTACAAAACAAAGACAATTGTCAACAGAATCCCTGGTGGTAGACTTTCCAGAAAAAGACAAATTTACAGCCTATAATTCATGAAGATTGGCTCAAAACAAACTGTCCCTGCCAACAGAAAATCTGACAATTATTCTGTTGTCTAATTTGGCTCAGTCTAAGTTGACCTTGTTTATTCATCTCAGTCTTTTAATTCCTGTTATCTTGGCATAAGAGAAGAACATATGGCATATGTCTATGAAGTCCATTTCTGCATCTTAAACTGAAATAAATGTAGAATATACTGAACATCTCCAATATGTTCGGCTATTAAGGTAGCTAATTGTATATTAGATAGAACTAGTTAAGTTCATATTATTCCTACTAAGTGTCTGCTGCCATAAAACTAGAAACTAAAAAGTCTTTTTCTAAGACTCAATATAGAGCTAAAACTGGCTAATTTTAAGCATATTTCCAAAAACAGACAATATTAAGCTCTTTTAAAACATAAACATGAAAGAGTATCAGCAATCTGACAACCTAAAGATGTTTACAGGTTTTCACTGCATCTCTAGCTATGTTTAAGAATGCAGATGAAGGTAATATAAAAAAGATAATGGGAGCTAAAGAACAAAATGAATATTTTCATTTTCTTTTCAGTTTAATGTCTCCAATGAACTGAGGCAGGCTCAGGGAAATCAGAACATAATATAAACTGAAAAATATAAAAATACAACATATCAAAATTTGTGGGACATAACTTAAGACAGTGCTTAGTGGAAATTTTATTCCACTAAATGCTTATTTTAAGAATGTCTTGATGAACCATCTAAGCTACCACTTTAAGAAACTAGAAGAAAAAAGATCAAAATAAACAAGCAGAAGAAAAGAAATAATAAACATAAAATAATATATCATTGAAACTGAAAATAGAAAAACAAAGAAAATCAATGAAGTCAAAAGTTATTGTTTGAAAAGATCAATAAAATTTATAAAATTCTGGTCAGACTGACAACAAAAGAGAGAAGACATAGGTTCTCATTATCAGGAAAGAAAGGATATCTTAATAGACCTCAGACATTAAATAGATAATAATGTTGTGAACCACTCTATGCATATAAATTTGATAACATAGTTGGAACAGACTATTTAAAAACCACAAGCTACCAAGCTTGCTGAAGATGCAGAAGATAATCTGAATACTCCTAAGGCTATTTTAAAAACTGACTTTATAGTTAAGAAACAGAAAACTCCAAAAAAGATACATTGAGGTCCAGACGGTCTCATTGGTGAACTCTATCAAATTTTGAGAGGGGAAAAAAATGATCAATTGTGCACAATCTCTATCAGAAAATAAAGATTAAAAAACTTGTCCCAAAAGACTGTTCTATACATCTGTGACTCTGTGGGAGAGGGCGAGGGCAGGATGATATGGGAGAATGGCATTGAAACATGTAAATTATCACATGTGAAATGAATTGCCAGTCCAGGTTCAATGTATGATACAGAGTGCTCGGGGCTGGTGCACCTGGATGACCCAGAGGGGTGGGATAGGGAGGGAGGTGGGAGGGGGATTCAGAATGGGCAACACATGTACACCCATGGCAGATTCATATCAATGTATGGCAAAACCAATACAATATTATAAAGTAAAATAAATAAAAACTGGAAAGAAAAAAAAAAAACTTGTCCCAACTTAGTTTCTAAAGCTGTTACCCAGAGTACCAAGACAAACAAAAAACCACTTTATATTAGTACCCCACATAAATATAGAAGCAAAAATCCTCAACAAAAGATTAAGAAATATAATTCAGTAATGCATTTTAAAAAAATACAACACAAACAAGTGTAGTATACCTTGGAAATGAAAAGCTCATTCAATTTTGAAAAATCAGTGAAATCTACTATATTGAAAGTTCAAACAACAAAAACTGGTAGATCAGATCAACCTATGCAAAAAGAGCATTTGACCAGATTTAATATCCATTTAGGATTTTCTAAAACTCAGAAAAAAAAGAAAAAAAAAAGAGACTTTCTCAATCTATACAGAAAAGCTACAAAAACAAAACTACACAGCTTGGAAAATAGTAAAGATGTCCACTCTCACCACTCATGTACATCACTGTGCTAAAAGTCTTAGCCAATGTGATAAGATAAGAAAAAGAAAGAAACATACAGCTCTCAAAAGAGTAAGACCACCCCTATTTGCAGAAAACATGGTTATCTACATAGAAAATCCCAAGATTATTTACCAAAAACTACAGCTAACAAGTGAGTTTAACAAGATCACAGAATATACAGCCAACACATAAAAGTATTCCTATATAAAAGTAATGTACAATTAGAAGTCAAATTTTTTAAAGTTTACAGTAGCTCCAAAATATATTAATCTAGAAGTTACTCTGAAATACATCTAAGAAAACTTGAACAGAATCCATATGCCAAGAACTATAAAATACTATTTAAAGTAATCATAAAAGATCAAAATAAATGGATACACTCACATGGTTTACGGATTGGAAAACTCAATATAGTGAAGATGTCAGTAGTCTTCTGACTGATCTAAAGATTTAACACAAGTCTAATCAAAATCCCAGAAAGGATTTTTGTAGACACCAGCAAGGTGATTACAAAATTCATAGAGAAAGACAAAGAAATGAGAACAGGAAAAGTAATTTTTAAAGGGGGAAATAATGTTGGAAGAATCATACATGATCATAAGTCTTTCTAAAGCAGGAGGCAGCAAATATTTTCTGTGAAGGGCCAGTTATTAAATATTTTGGGTTTTGCAGGTCATACAGTCCCTGTCACAGCTACAAAAGGCTGTAAAGAGAAAACAACCATTGACAATATGTAAATAAATGACNTAAGTCTTTCTAAAGCAGGAGGCAGCAAATATTTTCTGTGAAGGGCCAGTTATTAAATATTTTGGGTTTTGCAGGTCATACAGTCCCTGTCACAGCTACAAAAGGCTGTAAAGAGAAAACAACCATTGACAATATGTAAATAAATGACTGTTTCAATAAAATCATATTTATAAAACTAGGTATGGGCTGGATTTGGCTATGGATTGTTGTTTGCCACTTCCTGCTCTAAAGCTAAACTAATTAAGAAAGTATGGTGTTATCAAAAGGATAGACATAGATTAATGAAACAAAACAGAGAACTCAGAAGTAGACTCATACAAATATGCCCAACTGATCTTCAACAGAAGTATAAAGACAATTCAATGAATAAGGGATACTCTTCAATAAATGTTATTTAAACAACTGGAATCAATGTGTAAGAACCATGAGCCCTAAACTAAACCTCACAGTTTATTCAAAAATTAACTCAAAATAGATCATAGATCTAAATATAAAATGTAAAACTACAGAAATTCTAGAAGAAAATGTAGGAGGAAATCTTCATGACCTGAAAACAAAGAATTCTCAGATCTGATGCTGAAAGCACAAGTCATAATTTTAAACAATTGATAAGCTGGACTTCATCAAATTTGCTCTTCAAAGGACACTGTTAAGAGCACTGAGAAGACAAGCTACTTGCTTGGAGAAAATATTTTCAAATCACCTGACAGACACTGAATGTATATCCAGAATATATTTTTTAAAAAACTCCAAAACTCAACAAGAAGAAAGCAAATCAATTAAAATAGGTAAAAGGTTTGACTTGAACAGATACTTTAATAAGGAGATATACAGATGGCAAATAATGAAAAAATATTCAATATGACTAGCCATGAAAAAAGTGCAAAATTAAAATGATTATATACCCCTACACACCTATTAGAATATCTGTAATTAAAAACATATTGACAATACTGACCACTGGTTAAGATGTAGAGCAACTCGAGAACTCATTCCTTGCTGATGAAAATACAAAAATGGTACAGCCATCTTGGGAAACAGTTTAACAGTTTCCTATAAAATAAAAATATATTTAAGGAATTCCCTGGCAGTCCAATGTTTAGGACTCTGCACTTTCACTGCAGGGGGCCCAAGTTTAATCCCTGTTCCAGGTAACTAAGATCCCACAAGCCATGTGGCTCCCCACTCCCAAAAAAGAACTACATAAATACATTTAGCATGAGCCAGCAATACTATTCTTGAGTATGTACCCTAGAGAAATGAAAACTTATGTCACACAAAAACCCGTAGATGAATTGTTGATAGCCATTTTACTTACAATTGCCAAAACCTGGGAAAATAATATCCTTAAACAGGTGAAAAAACAAACTGGTACATCTATAAAATGGAATATTCCTCAGCAATATAAATGTAACAAACTATTGATATATGTAATATCTTGAATGAAGATCAAGAGCAATATACTGAGCAACAGAAGCCAGCCATAGAACTTTATATGTATGATTTCAATTATATGACATTGCTGAAGTCAAAACTACAGTCATGGTGAGAAGTAATTGCTAGGAGTACTGCTAAGGAAGGATGTGACTATAAAGTCTTGAGGGAATTTTTTGGTCATGATGAAACCATTCTGTATTCTGTGGTGGTAATAACATGAATCTATATATCTGCTAAAATCCATAGAATCTATATCTATAAAAGTTCATTTTAACGTATAGTAACATATAATAAAAATTTTAAACCCAAAGACTTATTATGTATATAGGAGAGTTACCTAAAACTTCACAAGACAATATAGACTCAACTTTGTTAAAAAAGATGCATAATAATAAGTATAGCAGCTAACTATCCAGATAAGAATGCTGGATATTTGGATTAAGTTAATGTTCTTTTTCTGTTTTTTGATGTTCTGTTAAATTTGTTTGTTTTTCTACATGTAAAATTAGAAATTACTATCAAAATTAGAAAAAAATTATTTCTTTAACAGGGAACTTTTACCATTCATTCTAATTTTGTAAGACCCAGGAATAATTTAGAGCATCACATTTTGTTTCAATGATTGCTGTTTTTGAAAACTGTAAATGTGAAATATTTCATTTATATGTTAATGTTGAATTTAATTGCTCTTCAAAATGTGCTGTAAAATGTTTAATGGGGAGAAAGTTAAAAACAGTTTTTAATATTTTTAATATTATGGTATTTAAATGATTATATAGTTGAAAGTTCCCAATGAAATTTTTTCATATTTTTTTAAAAAACTCTTAAATTTGAAAATATTCAATATTTAAAATGTATAACATTTAACCCTATGATTTCCTTTTTTATTCTTTTTCCAACTGAAAAAACCTATACACAATAGACAAGTATTTGTCAGAAGTAATTAACTTGAAAAAGACATCTGTGCTGGATCTTTGATGGCTAAGACCCATAATGAAGATAATGATATCCAAGGTACACAAAGTGCAAAGTGTAACAGAAAAACTGTGTCATAGCTGGCAAGAGCTTTCAGAAAATGCATAAAAACAAGAAAATCCTGAGCATTTTTAGTTGATGTCTTGTAAGATTGCTCTTGGCTGGTATAATGTAAAATACCAAGCCATCTGATTATAACAAAGGCTTAATTTTAATAAGCACACAAATAAATCTGGGGATTCTGTTAAAATGCTGATTTTCATTCAATAGATCTGGGGTATAGCTCATGATTCTTAGTTTCTAACAAGCTTTCAAGTGATGTTCATGGTATTGGCCCGAAGATTACACTTGGAAAAGTCAGAGTTTGAAGGTCTCTGAGAAAAATGGCATGATTCTTACCCAATTCAGTAACAAAAAGATAAAAACAGTACGTATTATAATGAAAGGCAGCCATGTAATACACTTCCTAAAAGTAGTACCCAAAAGTTCATGAAGAGCTAACAGCATTCACCTCCAGCCAAGATGTTCAGCTGAGCAGGTATCCTTCAAAAATAAGTAGAATTTGATCATGCATACAAAATTATGAAAACAGAAAACACAGATAATACATACATGGCTGCCTGTGAAAGGACTAAAATATTTGCACTATGTCCTCACTATGTCCCCTTCACAGTTCCCTAAAGATGAACGTAAGTTTGGGCTACTCATTTTCATACCTTTACATCTGAATGGGCCAATTCTGCTGAACAAAGAGAAACTGTGAAATGAAAAATTTGGAAGAAAGGAAGATACAGAAGACGAGTTAGTCATGTCGAGTTAAGAGGCTTTCTGTGAAGTTCTTTTTTCTGAAGAGACCAAGGAAGGAATACATGACAGCAACTTCAGCATCTGAGAGATGGTGAAGAGAGAAAAAGAAGTTTTAAGTATTGCATAGTGCCAAGAAAACAGCAGTTATTTTTTCCCCCATAAACTGAGGCCTACCAACTCCATGTTACAAAGCAGATATACTATATGATTCCAACTCTGACCCAAAACACTGTCACTTCAATTCTTCAGCTGTTCTTAACATGAAATCAAAATTTCAATGGAATGATTCATATAAAGGATGGGCAGTTGAGCAAACAATTCAAAGTGATTCTTTTGGCATTAATGGCTGGAGATACATGATTCTGTCTTCAGAAAAATACAGGATTTTTTTCTCTGCTTTCACATTGATTTGAAACAATGTGTAGAGGTAACAGTATTCAAAGGCCAGCAACAAAGCTGAAATTACAAATTGATGGCTACTAGCAAGATGGCAGAATAAGAGGTCCCTCTAGCCGTCATTCCCCCCACAGAAACTGATTGGGCAACCATCCATGAATAGATGCAAACAAATAAGGTGAGGTGAAGTCGCTCAGTGTCCGACTCTTTGCAACCCCATGGACTGTAACCTACTAGGCTTCTCCGTCCATGGGATTCTCCAGGCAAGAATACTGGAGTGGGTTGCCATTTCCTTCTCCAGGGGATCTTCCTGACCCAGGGATCGAACCCGGGTCTCCCGCATTAGAGGCAGACGCTTTAACCTCTGAGCCACCAGGGAAGTCACTCAAACAAATAAAGGAAAACAATAGAATGGAAAAGACTAGAGCTCTCTTCAAGAAAATTACAGACACCAAGGGAAAATTTCATGCAAAGACAGGCACAATAAAGGAAAGAAACAGTATGGAACTAACAGAAACAGAAAATATTAAGAGGAGGTAGGAGGAACACACAGAAGAACTATACAAAAAAAGATTTTCAAGATCCAAATAACCATGATGGTGTGATCACTCATCTAGAGCCAGACATCCTGGAGTGTGAAGTTAAATGGGCTAAGTTAGGAAGCATCATTACAAACAAAACTAGTGGAGATAATAGAATTTCAGCTGAGTTAAAGTCCTAAAAGATCAGGTTGTTAAAGTGCTGCAGTCTATATGCCAGAAAATTTGGAAAACTCAGCAGTAGCCAACAGACTCGAAAAGGTCAGTTTCATTCCAATCCCAAAGAAGAGCAATGCCAAAGAATGTTCAACCGACCACACACTTGCACTCATTTCACATGCTAACAAGATCATGCTTAAAAATTCTCCAAGCTAGGCTTCAACATTACATGAACCAAGAAATTCCAGGTGTACAAGCTGGATTTAGAAAAAGCAGGGGAAGCAGAGATCAAATTGCCAACATTTGCTGGATCATAGAAAAAGCAAGAAAATTCCAGAAAAACATCTACTTCTGCTTCATTGACTACACTAAAGCTGTTGTGTGGATCACCACAAATTGTGGAAAATTCTTAAAGAGATGGGAAAACCAGACCACCATACCTGCCTCCTGAGAAATCTACATGCTGGTCAAAGAACAACAGTCAAAAACGGACATAGAAAAATGGACTGGTTCAAAACTGGGAAAGGAGTACATCAAGGCTGTATACTGTCACCCTGCCTGTTTAAGTTATATGCAGAGTTCAGTTCAGTTCAGTTCAGTCGCTCAGTTGTGTCCAACTCTTTGCGACCCCATAAATCGCAGCACGCCAGGCCTCCCTGTCCATCACCAACTCCCGGAGTTCACTCAGACTCAGGTCCATCGAGTCAGTGATGCCATCCAGCCATCTGATCCACTGTTGTCCCCTTCTCCTCCTGCCCCCAATCCCTCCCAGCATCAGAGTCTTTTCCAATGAGTCAGCTCTTCGCATGAGGTGGCCAAAGTACTGGAGTTTCAGTTTTAGCATCATTCCTTCCAAAGAAATCCCAGGGCTGATCTCCTTCAGAATGGACTGGTTGGATCTCCTTGCAGTCCAAGGGACTCTCAAGAGTCTTCTCCAACACCACAGTTCAAAAGCATCAATTCGGCACTCAGCCTTCTTCACAGTCCAACTCTCACATCCATACATGACCACAGGAAAAACCATAGCCTTGACTAGACGGACCTTAGTCGGCAAAGTAATGTCTCTGCTTTTGAATATGCTATCTAGGTTGGTCATAAGGAGTAAGCATCTTTTATTTTCATGGCTGCAGTCACCATCTGCAGTGATTCTGGAGCCCAGAAAAATAAAGTATGACACTGTTTCCACATCTATTTCCCATGAAGTGATGGGACCAGATGCCATGATCTTCGTTTTCTGAATGTTGAGCTTTAAGCCAACTTTTTCACTCTCCACTTTTACTTTCATCAACAGGCTTTTTAGTTCCTCTTCACTTTCTGCCATAAGGGTGGTGCCATCTCCATATCTGAGGTTATTGATATTTCTCCTGGCAATCTTGATTCCCGCTTGTGCTTCTTCCAGTCGAGTTTCTCATGATGTACTCTGCATATAAGTTAAATAAGGAGAGTGACAATATACAGCCTTGACGTACTCCTTCTCCTATTTGGAACCAGTCTGTTGTTCCATGTCCAGTTCTAACTGTTGCTTCCTGACCTGCATACAGATTTCTCAAGAGGCAGGTCAGGTGGTCTGGTATTCCCATCTCTTTCAGAATTTTCCAGTTTATTGCAGAGTACATCATGTGAAATGCAGGGCTGGATGAGGCAGAAGCTGGAATCAAGACTGCCAGGAGAAATATCAGTAACCTCAGATGTGCAGATGACACTACTCTTATGGCAGAAAGTGAAGAGGAACTAAAGATCCTCTTGAGGAAGGTGAAAGAGGAGAGTGAAAAAGCTGGCTTAATATTGAATATTCGAAAAACTAAGATCATGGCATCCAGTCCCATCATTTCAAGGCAAACAGATGGGGAAACAATGGAAATAGTGACAGATTTTATTATCTTGGGCTCCAAAATCACTGCAGATGGTGACTGGGGCCATGAAATTAAAAGATGCTTACTCCTTGGAATAAAAGCTATGACCGACACGAAAGTCAAAATTGAAAGTTAAGTTGCTCAGTCGTGTCCAACTCTTTGCAACTCCATGGACTGTAGCCCACCAGGCTCCTCCATCCATGGGATTCTCTAGGCCAGAATACTGGAGTGGGTTGCCGTTTCCTTCTCCAGGGAATCTTCCTGACTCAGGGATCGAACCCAGGTCTGTTGCATTAGGCAGACGCTTTAACCTCTGAGCCACCAGGGAAGCCACCTAGACAACCTAGACAGCTTATTAAAAAGCAGAGACAAATACTTTGCCAACAAAGGTCTAGATAATCAAAGGTCTAGATAGTCAAAGCTATGGTTTTTCCAGTAGTCATGTATGGATGTGAGAGCTGGACCATAGAGAAGGCTGGGCACTAAAGAACTGATGCTTTCAAACTGTGGTGTTGGAAAAGACTCTTGAGAGTCCCCTTGAACAGCAAGGAGATACAAACCTAAATGAAATCAACCCTGAATATCATTGGAAGGACTGATGCTGAAGCTCAAGCTCCAATACTTTGGCCACCTGATGAGAAGAGCTGACTCACTGGAAAAGACCCTGATGCTGGGAAAGNAAAGACTCTTGAGAGTCCCCTTGAACAGCAAGGAGATACAAACCTAAATGAAATCAACCCTGAATATCATTGGAAGGACTGATGCTGAAGCTCAAGCTCCAATACTTTGGCCACCTGATGAGAAGAGCTGACTCACTGGAAAAGACCCTGATGCTGGGAAAGATAGAAGGCAGGAGGAGAGGATGACAGAGGACATTAAGGCATCACCAACTCAATGGACATGAGTTTGAGCAATCTCCTGGAGATGGTGGAGGACAGGGAAACCTAAAGTGCAGCAGTCCATAGGGTCACAAAGAGTCAGACACAAATGAGCAACTGTACTGAACCAACCCTAAAGAAATGTATATAGATGAATGGCTTGACAAAGAATATTTTTTAAATTGTCATAAAGCAGCTCAATGAGGTAAAAGAGGACACATCAGATAGACAACTAAAGACAAACAGAAAAATAATATATAAACAAAATGAGATGTTAATAAAGAAATAGAAACCATTTTAGAAAGAAAAAGAAAACTGGGACCTATAATTTGAAGCTATTTATTCATTGAGAGGAACAAAAAATAAAAAATATGAAGAAAGTCTATGGAATTTATGGTATACCTATAAAGGACCAATAGTATTTTGGGAGTCTCAGGAGGGCAGACAGAAAGAAAGAGAAAAGCCAAAAACTTATTTAAAGAAATAATGGTTGATGTTGGAGACTGTTTTGCCTATGTTCTCCTCTAAGAGTTTTATAGTTTCTGGTCTTACATTTAGATCTTTAATCCATTTTGAGTTTATTTTTGTGTATGGTGTTAGAAAGTGTTCTAGTTTCATTCTTTTACAAGTGGTTGACCAGTTTTCCCAGCACCACTTGTTAAAGAGATTGTCTTTTCTCCATTGTATATTCTTGCCTCCTTTGTCATAGATAAGGTGTCCATAGGTGCATGGATTTATCTCTGGGCTTTCTATTTTGTTCCATTGATTTATATTTCTGTCTTTGTGCCAGTACCATACTGTCTTGATGACTGTGGCTTTGTAGTAGAGCCTGAAGTCAGGNAATGGTGTTAGAAAGTGTTCTAGTTTCCTTCTTTTACAAGTGGTTGACCAGTTTTCCCAGCATCACTTGTTAAAGAGATTGTCTTTTCTCCATTGTACATTCTTGCCTCCTTTGCCAAAAATAGGGTGTTCATAGGCGCATGAATTTTTCTCTGGGCTTTCTATTTTGCTCTGTTGACACAAAGATATTTCTGTCTTTGTGCCAGTTTCATACTGTCTTGATGATGTAGCTTTGCAGTATAGTCTGAAGTCAGGCTCTTCTGCCTTTCCTAAATCCAGCTTAAACATCTGGAAGTTCATGGTTTACATACTGTTGAGGCCTAGCTTGGAGAATTTTGAGCATTACTTTGCTAGCATGTGAGATGAGGGCAATTGTGTGGTAGTTTCAACATTCTTTGGCATTGCCTTGTGAGATATTAAGGAATTGTTAATTTTGTTAGGTGTGTTAATGGCATGGTGATTCAGTTACAAATAATGCCCTTATGAAATAGAGTCCAAACTGAAATATTTACAGTGAAATGACATGATGTTTATCATTTGGTTTAAGATGTTCCAACAAAAAGAAAAAAGGGACTTCTCTGGAGGTCCACTGCAGGGGGTCAGTGTTGGAGAACTAAGATTCCACAGGCTGCATGATCCAAAAACAAAAAGGAAGAAAAAAAAATAGTGTGTGTGTGAAAAAATGAAACAAAGATAGCAAGATACTTACTCTTTGTTGAATGTGAGTGACTAGCATATGAGAGTTTATTACATTTTTTTTTCTTTTTTGTGGATGCTTGAAGGTTTCCTATATCAAAAATTTAAAAAACTTGCCTCAAACTCAAGTCAATTATTTTGCATAACTTTTTGAATGATGTAAACACTTTCTATGTTGGCAAAGGTACTGTGATTTCATAATGACATAAAGGTTCATGTTTACATTTATGTCTAATACAAGGAAAGTGTATCTGATGCCTCAGCTAGTTTGAAATTGTCATGGCTTTATTTATTGTGATAAAAATCCTAGGCTAGTTTTTCATTTTGCAACCGAAAATGGCTAGATTGACAGCTTTTGATTTTATTTTCCTCAAACAGAAGATAAGAGGCAAGATATAAATGTAGACTCCCTTTTAATGTTCTACAATTCTTGACCTTCTATTTCAGTAAGTGAAACCTGGTTGCTTCTCAGCTCAATGTTTTATTAAAGGTCAGATTGCAGCTTGTAGTAAATATATGTTAGAAAGATGTGGGTAACAGGACTTGCATTTGAAGGCCAATCTAGCTGTTAAAAATATTATCAAACAAAGCAAAATATTTCTTTGGTGTTGGCATTATCCCATTGTTTGTATATTTTGCTTTTAGGTAAACGTCTTGCTTTATGCTTATATATCCTATTTACTGCATTTACTTATTTGTCTAACCTTCTCCATCTCTCTCCTTACACTATCTTTTCTTGATTAACTCTTCGCTACCTTAAGGATCAGTTGTAATGCTAGTTCTTCTACAACCTTCTTGATTAGTAACAATGATGCTGTTCACTTAGCACTCACTAATAGGGCAACATATATTACAATGGCTTTACACATAAAAATTCATCTAGTCATCATTACAACCTTATGAGATCAGTGCTACTTTGTATTTTCTTGCAAGCTGAGGCCCCAAGAACTTGTCACTGGCCCAAATGATAAGATGTAGAAGACATAAAGTCAGATGATACTGAGGCGTGGCCAGTAGGGTAAACAATGTCCATGTTTGCCTGGGATTGAGGACTTTTCAGAAAGCTGAACACTTACTTCTAAAATTGGGAAATCTTGGGCAAACAAGGATACTTGATTCCCCTAGAGGAGACACCTCCCCGCAGTGAAGCCAACATATTTGTCACCATAGGGTATTTCTTCCCACCTGGAACTGCACAAAGAGGAAAGAGTTAAAGTCAGAGGTTAGCTTTTGCTGGGTTCCTAGAAACTCCAGAGAGTGTTAGCTCACAGTTCTTGCTTGATACAGTAAAGTGTGTTTGACAAATGGTGAGTCAATTGTAGTCTTGTAAGTGAAATGTAGCCAAGTTTTTTTAAAAAAAGAGAGAAGTCTCTGTGTGAACCCACACTTACATAAATGCTAAGTTCACTACAAGTATTCTATATTGACCTAGCTACATTTCCCTCTCTTATGAGAAGGTATCAACAAGGTAGAGAGTGAGATATGTAGAAGGGAAAGAATTACTAAATTCAGTGTGAAATGAACTCATCCTTGCCTACAAATGACAGTGGTCATTCATGAGCAAAACACTGTCATCAACTTCCTTAGTCATGAGCCTTCATCTAAGAGCTATCTTCTAGTTCATAAGAATAGGCTATTTTTTTCTTCGCATTTTATATTGTTATAACAATTCTACAACCTATTTCAAAATTTAATGATCTGATAATTCAGTTTTTCATTAGACCTCACAATATGGTTTAATTACTCATGGCCAAGGATCTGCCCCTTTATTATTAAAACCAATTTGCCAGTGTAATTAAGCCATGGAAGAACTGTGTATCTGACATCATTTAACATCCCTTTCTGAAAGGATGCCATTAATTGCCCATATTCTTTTTTCCATTTGAGTTCTACTTGCTACATGAATGTCCCCAGGGTGACCCTTGGGGACTACTTTTCTAAAATATTAGAAAGCTTTAAAATCTTTAATATGTTATAAACTGTTTTATGATTTGGTCATATGGGATGACACATGTCAGGTCCTTGACCGCAGGAGAAAGCTTGAAAATCAAAATGAGCATCCAGATAGTTTATTAAATTCCATCAGCCTTTGAAGTGTTGTTTTTGAGAATGGAGTCAATTTCATGAATGACAGTTGTTGTAAAGATGGAGGTAGAATTTACCTACCCTACATATCCACAAGTCTGCCCTCTGATCAGAAGGCAGAATATCATCCTTAGGTTTGCTGACATTTGCAATTCAGTCTACATAATGTTAAAATTATTATAAATTTTATTGATATTTACAAAATGTTTTCACTTATAAAATATGGACAAGCCAAAGGAAGAAAATTTCAAATCAGTCATTATTTTATCCTTTTGTTGGCATTTTATCAGGAATCACTCTTGTTTTTTTCTCCTTGAAGAGAGACAAATTTATTTTTACTAAAAATAAGATATATTTTAATAATAAAAAGTTCAGAAGATAAGAATAAATGAAACAGGACCCAAACTAATACAGCATGTCATAACTTGCTTCAAAATGTTTATATAGTGAGAATGTCTTCCCATACTTGTAATTATTAAATTTATAGTGCTATATTTAATGATTGTATATAATTTTGTTATATGGATATGACAATGCATATAATCCAACTCACTGTTTTTGAAAATTAGGCTCCCCTCTCTTTCCTTAAGCACTTCTAGATGAACTTTTTGTAGCCAAATATTTACAAATATTCATAACTATTTCACTGGACAATTTACTTAGAAGTGGAATTCCTGGATTGAAAGGCATATTAGGTATTTTTTAACTCAATAAAGTCTGTCCAATTGGCCTAATTTTATTTCCAAATAGTCTAAAAAAATCTGTACATTAGATCCGCTTTTTAAAAAATCCCTTCTACATATCACCCAAATTCAGTTCATGTCAAGAAATTCTATTGTTGGCTTAGTGAGACTACAATAGGGATGACTTAAATAAATGTTCATTGCTCCCAGCTTTTCTTTTTATTTTACACACATGTCTTATAGGCAGCATGACCATGTATCCTGGTTTGCCTTGAACAGCCAGTTTATGCATATTGTTCCAGCACGATTATTCATAGCACTCTATTTCACTCTCAAAATTATCCCAATTTAGATGGTCATGATGTGAATGTTAGAGAAACGCACTTGGAGCATTAGAAATGAGCATGAAAAGTACTTAGCACTCACTAGGTGGAAGATGAAAAAGGAGCAGTGAAATCATCATTATCTACACAAGACATCACTTGAGAAGTCCAATTTTCAAAGAAAAATCAACAAATGCCTGAAGTGGGTGAACCGTAACAGTGGGGGTTACCACCATTGGTACTAGAAGCTGGGTTTACCAAAAGGCTGAGAATTCTTTGACTTGGAGGTTACCGTGGGACCCTGATGGACCCTGATTCATGGAAATTCATTGAATGTCCCTAGAAGGAGTATAATTGTTAGTAGTAAAGTCATGGTTTACCAAGACAGGCAGTCTTAAAGGAACTGAGTTCCTCCAGCAGAGGGAGCTAGATTGAAAATTTGAAATGGAGGGGGTTCTGGGCTTTACTGCTAACTTGAATATTTTCCTGAAGTCAGTACTGTTATTAATATTTCTTTCATGTATACCAGCACTGGGCCTCCCTGGTGGCTCAGACAGTAACGGATTCTCCTGCAGTGCAGAAGACCCCAGTTTGATCCCCTGGAGAAAGAAATGGCAACCCACTCCAGTAGTCTTGCCAGGAAAATCCCAGGGACAGAGGAGCCTGGCAGCCTACAGGCCATGGGGTTGCAAAGCGTTGGACACTATTTGGCAACTAAACTACCAGCACCAGTATGTATTTGCTAATCCCAAACTCCTAATTTATTGCTCTTCCTCTTTCCCCTTTAGTAACCTTGAGCTTGTTTCCTATGTCTGTGGCTCTCTTTGTCTTTTCTCAGAATGAGTTCATTTGTATCATTTTTTTTNGGGTTGCAAAGCGTTGGACACTATTTGGCAACTAAACTACCAGCACCAGTATGTATTTGCTAATCCCAAACTCCTAATTTATTGCTCTTCCTCTTTCCCCTTTAGTAACCTTGAGCTTGTTTCCTATGTCTGTGGCTCTCTTTGTCTTTTCTCAGAATGAGTTCATTTGTATCATTTTTTTTAGATTCAACATATAAGTGATATCATAGGATGTTTGTCTTTCCCTGGCTTACTTCATTTAGTGCGATAATCTCTGGGTCCATCCATGTTGCTGAAAATGGCATTATTTCATTCTTTTCATGGCTGAGTAGTATTCCTGTCAATGGACACAGTTTGCTTCACAGATGCAATTTTATTCTGTTTATGACTAAGTGATGAAGTAGAACAACGATCAACCTAGCCACTTTGGTTATTATGACATTTAAATCATGTTTGTAGTATAATTCCATTGGTTGTAGAGTTACTAGTTAAAAATGGATGAAAAGCATCACGTTGAAAGTTTGTATTCTAAAGTTTGCAGCTTTGAATTACATTTCCTCATACTTTGTCTTTTTTGAAACTATAAATGTTATATTTCCCCTTTTTTATATGAACATTTTAGTCTAGAATAAAATGCAATGGATAATCAAGATTTCAACAAAACCTTGCTGGGCAAAAATCTTACCTTTCTTTAAATGAGCAAACATCTGTCATTCATATCTGCAAAGACCTTACATAACTGAACTGGCATTCAGTGATGTCCTTGGACCTCATCTTTAATTAGCTGTAAGCCTAAGTTTGGATGATTTATTCAAAACATTAAGCCTTAGAAAAATATAGGCAATATTCCTAGTATCAAATGTATTAACAACAAGTTGTAACTCTTTCATGGAATATTTCACAGCTTTCAATTGTAAATGTACACAAAACTACTTTATTCTTTTCTGTGATCGCTCAGTGGACTAAGTTTTCCTCTGAAATGAAATCTCAGAGCAGGCCCCATAAAGTTTCCAGTCACTCTCACGTAATAAAAGACCTTTTGTCTTATTTTGGGTTTCCCTGGTGGCTCAGTTGATAAAGAATCTGCCTGCAGTGTAGGAGACCTGGGTTCAGTCCCTGGGTTGGGAAGATCCCCTGGAGGAGGGNACTCTCACGTAATAAAAGACCTTTTGTCTTATTTTGGGTTTCCCTGGTGGCTCAGTTGATAAAGAATCTGCCTGCAGTGTAGGAGACCTGGGTTCAGTCCCTGGGTTGGGAAGATCCCCTGGAGGAGGGAACAGCTATCTACTCCAGTATTCTTGCCTGGAGAATTCCATGGACAGAGGAGCCTGGCGAGCTACAGTCCATGAGCTCACAGAGTCAGACACGACTAAGTGACTTTCACTTTCAGTCTTATTTTAGTAGTTGATAGTTCCATTCTAAACTCTTTTCCTCTGGCCTACTTCTGATCTAAAGGCTAGCTGTGGGGGCGAACTGGGCTGGAACAGGTAGAGATGTGGTTTGAAGGATTCAGGATTCTTTCTTGATTAGGTGCATCTCGTCCTCCTTGCTCAGTTGGCTTTCCTTAGTTTTGGAACCCTCCGGCATAAGGAATAGAACTAGGGGACAGAAAGAGTCCCAGATGACTGGTACTGCTGGGATTTCCTGTTTATACATGCCAGATCTGGCAAGCAGTCAAAGGTGACTTTTGGCGCACTTCAGAGTTTTTCAGAGATTTCCCATGGGAATGTCTGATACTGGTGAGTGTAGGATCTCCTCTAACTGCCTGCATAGGAACATTCTCTCCAAATTCTTCATCGAAAAACATCTCCAATTTCTTTTCAGATCACTTTGCTTCATATCAGGAAGACTTCCTAGGCAATTTTCCTTTTAAAATAAAACCAATCTTTCTCCTACTTTCAGAGCCTACATCTCGCCCAAAGGATGGAGGAAGCACCTTTGTCCTACAATAAGTGGAGGTGCATAGTTCTCAACACTGCCCTCTACTCAATGCTTCCATCAGCCTCTCCTTGGTGTGAGTCAAGAACCATCAAACCCTAGTCTACTCTGTCCTTGATTGACAAATGATATATTTCTCAGGTCACTATGTACATAGATTATAGAATGAACACTGACCCCTACAGTTACATAATACATAGCAGGTCTTCTGAGTAGTCCTCTTAAAGTCTGCCTCGTTAGACTTGAGGTCAACTGGGAAACATCGTTCTCCTTTCCCCTAGTGTGGGAGGGGTGAGGGAAAACACCACAGACCTCAACAATGCCCTCCAAAGAGAATTTCCCTCTAGCTTCATTAATTACAACCCTTTTACATCATCTTGATATGCTAAAATGTCCTCACCTCCCAGCCTGGAGTTTCCTTTCTGCATTCTTAGTAAGGGAATCAGTTCAGTTCAGTTCAGTCGCTCAGTCGTGTCCGACTCTTTGCGACCCCATGAATCGCAGCACGCCAGGCCTCCCTGTCCATCACCATCTCCTGGAGTTCACTCAGACTCACGTCCATCAAGTCCATGATGCCATCCAGCCATCTCATCCTCGGT
>SJYX01003060.1:20329-31875 GCA_006410675.1 Oreotragus oreotragus | reverse complement strand
CTGGGATTTCTTTGGAAGGAATGATGCTAAAGCTGAAACTCCAGTACTTTGGCCACCTCATGCGAAGAGTTGACTCACTGGAAAAGACTCTGATGCTGGGAGGGATTGGGGGCAGGAGAAGGGGACGACAGAGGATGAGATGGCTGGATGGCATCACTGACTCAATGGACGTGAGTCTGAGTGAACTCCGGGAGTTGGTGATGGACAAGGAGGCCTGGTGTGCTGCGATTCATGGGGTCACAGAGTCGGACACAACTGAGCGACTGAACTGAACTGCCTTTTCTTTTCATTTTATTACATCGGGTACCATGTGGCCAATGTGTCAAGTTGATCAACCACATTCCCACACAACAGATTCCATCTCAGGAGAAGAGCTATTTCTTCCTTTGACTGAAATATCTCACACTTCAGGGATGGGCTCCCGGGGAGGCTGTGGCACCGGCTGGGGGCAGGTCCCTCAGGTAAACGGAGCCAGCGAGGACCACCAGAGTGTGCCTCAGAGCAACCAGAAAACCAGGATAAACTGGTGAAGTTTATGATCTGGATTGGGGTTTTCAGCACTCTGTATCTCGTACTACTCATGGTTGTAATTGGATGCTACTTTTATGAGCAAGCTTACCGTGGCATCTGGGAAACAACGTGGATACAAGAATGCTGCAGAGAACATCACATTCCATATCCATATCAGGAGTTTCCAACTCCGACAGAAGAACTAAAAATATGCAGGGAGCAGCTTCTTAAAAGAGAAGAAGAAATTGCTGTGCTGAAAGTGGAAAGAAACACCAGGCTGCTGCTGGAGCACTTGGAGTGCCTGGTTTCCTCGTACGTGCCATCCCTCCGGATGATAGCGGGCAAGTGGCAGGCGCAGTCCCCAGCCAGCATGACCAGCAAGGTAGAGTGCTCAGGGCACTGATTTTGCTGTTTGAGCACAAGGCCCTGGACAAGAAGACAGAGGATAGAACCGCCAGTTGCAGGAGTGCCTGGAGCTGGTGGAGAAGCTGCCGCAGAGACTGTGGAGGCCAGAGACGCTGCCCGAGGTGGAGGCCAAGCTGGCACAGAGAGTGGCCGTGCTCTCCTAGGCGGGAAAGAGACAGGGCAGCATTGAGGAGAGGCTGCGCCAGATGGAGGCCCAGCTGGAGGAGAACAAGGAGCCGCAGCAGGACCAGCTGACTCTAAACCTGGAAACCCCGAGAGCTGGACTGGACCAGACGAGACTGCGAGGGGCTCCCTTCCACCACGGCCCACCCGACTTGGGCAGCACCCTGGACCTCAGGTTCCCTGTGGCGGACTGGCCGGCAGACTCCTCGGGCAATGGGGCGGTGCTGCGGCGCCCCCAGAAAGGCCGCCTGGCAGCGCTGCATGGTGAGCCGTCCAAGACAAGGACCCCGCCACCCCCTCCTGTCCCTGGTGGGCACCTTGTGAGGCTCCTGCCCCCTCATGCTGTGGCCCTGAGGTGCAGACCCTGAAGAAGCAGGACTGGGAGCACACGCAGCAAGCCATCATGCTGGCCGACGTGGCCCAGGCGTTCGAGAGTGACGAGGGCGTGTCTGACGGTGAGGGCGATAGGGTCACCCTCCTCAGCTCGGCCACTCAGCTGTCGCCCAGCGGGCAGGGCAATGCCGAGACTCTGACTGTGATGCTGCAGGAGCAGCTAGACGCCATCAATGAAGAGATCCAGTTGATTGAAGAAGAGAAGGAGAACACGGAGCAGCGGGCAGAGGAGACTGAGTGAAGGGAGGGCAGGGGGAGTTTAGGCAGCCTCCATCGTTTTAAATCAGTCAGCTCCCTCAAACTGCATCCCTCCTCCTCACGTGCAGGCTCCTGCCCGGCCCTGCCCAAGCCCAGAAGGAGGCGGCACAGCCCGGCGCGGGAGGCCGTGGGCATCATGACTCTGGTATGTGTCTGCCTCCTCCCTGCCGCATCCTTCCCCCAGGACACTGGTTTTCTTTTTTGTTTGTTTGTTTTTTGGTTTTTCTCTTTTTACTCAGAAGGAAATCAGGTACATTTGCTGCGCTCAGAGGTCTAAAATTTTTTAACCTGCCTAGTCTTTAATCATTCCACAATAGCACAGCAACAAATTCGTCTTGATATTTGGACCACCAGGTTAGCACGTCATCATGAACTCAGCCAGAGCCTGCCTCTATAATGTTGGGCCTGGCCTGTGCTGGGCACAGCAGCTGCAGGGAAGTTTCTGTTCTCAGGGAGCAGACAGCTTCGTGAAAGTAACCATAGGCAGCTCTCACGGTGTGGGAAAGCCATGCAGCACATTTTCCACTGGGGATGCCTGGTTGCAAGGTGCAGGGCACGTGGTGGGAACAAAACCAAGAATCTACACTGGTCTGCTTGCTGATGGACCTGGCCACGCGCTCAGGCCAGCTCTGCGTGTGAAACCAGGTTAAAAGCCCAGGGCCTCAGGGCCCCAGGGAAGACATCGGGCTGCCTCACTTTTCTGAGTCTAAAAACGGGATGATGACCTAGGGCTTTTGGTGACAGAGTGTGCGGCTCTAAAGCACACGTTCCAGCTTTCTTGCATGTTGAGCTTACATTTTGTGAGTGCATTGCTATTTACCCCATGAAATCGCATGTACAACACTCTGCTTTGTAACTGGACTTGTATTATCACTTTTTTCTGTTACCACCCATTTCATGTTAGCTGCATTTTAGTCAGCTTATAATTAAATTAACCATGAATCATTTTAGTGGCCTGTGAAGTGGTAACTAGTCCATTTTGTGGTCTTTTGACACACTTTTTATAATTTGCATCATTGGCTAATTAGTTGATATTTAAAATTCTTTGATGATTTCTCTGTGGTTTCATGCTTGATTTCTTTCTGAATATTTGTTAAAGAACAGTTCTGTATGTTTTCCTTGCTGTTGGAGTTCTCTGACAGTGTGTCTGCTTTCATCATTGGTTTTGTTTTCCTGTCTCATCCTGTTGTCTGCTTAGTCGTCGTCAGTCCAGACTCTTCCCCACCCCCCACAAGGCTGTAGTTTACCCATCCATCTCTCCTCCCCCATCCCCCCACTTGCTCTGGTCATAGCTGTGCTGTGGTCCACAGGGTGTGTCCCCTTAGCTGGATTTATGCTTTGTCTTCATGTCTCATTAAATGGTGTTTTTCCCCCATAGCAGTAGGTTGAATTGGTGTATCACTATGCAGTTACAGGAGAAGGCAAAGGCAACCCACTCCAGTACTCTTGCCTGGAAAATCCCATGGACAAAGGAGCCTGGTAGGCTGCAGTCCATGGGGTCGCACAGAGTCAGACACTACTGAAGCGACTTAGCAGCAGCACTGTATAATCAGGACCTTCCCTGGTGGGTCAGAGGTTAAAGCATCTGCCTGCAATGTGGGAGACCCGGGTTTGATCCCTGGGTCAGGAAGATCCCCTGGAGAAGGAAATTGCAAACCACTCTTGCTTAGAGAATCCGATGGGCAGAGGAGCCTGGTACACTACAGTCCACCGGGTCCCAAAGAGCTGGACACGACTGAGCAACTTCACTTTCACTTTCAGTGTATAATCGTAAGGGATTTTATTTATGTCGTACCTGAATGCTAGCTTAAAATGGTAGAGTAGAAGGACATACTCTTATCTTCTCCTGCAAGAACATCAAAACACACTAGCTGCTAAACCATCAACAGGAAGATGTTGGAACCCACCAAATAAAAAAAGATACCCCACATCCAAAGACAGAGGAGAAGCCACATCTAGACAGTAGGACAGTTACTATAATATTAAAATCAAACCCCATACCTGCCAGAGACTCTTGGAGGGCACAAACAAAACCTGCTGTGCACCAAGGACTCAGGGGAAAGAAGCAGTGACCTCCATAACAGACTGAGCCAGACCTTCCAGTGAGTATTTGAGGGTCTCCTGCAGAAGTGTGGGTCAGCAGTGGCCTGCTGCAGGATCAGGGGCACTGGCAGCAGCAGTCCTGGGAGGTGCAGCATGTTGGCATAAGCCCTCTTGGAGGAGGTTGCCATTAGCCCACTGACTATAATGGTCCTTGGAGTCCTTTTGAAGGAGGTTGCCATTACTGCCATTACTGCCATTACCCCTACCATACTTTGGCCTAAAGCCAAACTACAGGGAAGGAACACAGCCCCACCCATCAGCAGAAAATTGGATTAAACATTTACTGAGCACGGCCTCACCCATCAGAGCAAGACCCACTTTTACCCACAGCCAGTCCTCTCACCAGGATGCTTCTCAAGCCTCTTACCCTCATCCATCAGAGGGCAGACAGAATGAAAACTGCAATCACAGAAAACTAACCAAACTTACCACATGGATAACAATCCTGTATAATTCAATGAAGCTATGAGCTGTGGCATGTAGGGCCACCCAAGACAGACAGGTCATGCTGGAGAGTTCTGAAAACACATGGTCCACTGGAGAAGAGAATGGCAAACCACTTCATCCTTCTTGCCTTGAGAGCCCCATGAACAGTATGAAAAAGCAAAAAGATATGACACTGAAAGATGAACTCCCCAGGTTGGTAGGTGCCCAATATGCTACTGGAGAAGAGCAGAAAAACAGCTCCAGCAGAAACGAAGAGGCTGAGCCAAAGTGGACAATGACCAGTTGTGGCTATATCTGGTAGTGAAAGTAAAGTCTGATGCTGTAAAGAAAAATATTGCATAGGAGCCTGGATTGTTAGGTCCATGAATCAAGGTAAATTGGAAATGGTCAATCAGGATATGGCAAGAGTGAACATCAACATTTTAGAAATCAGTTCAGTTCAGTCGCTCAGTTGTGTCCAACTCTTTAGGACCCCATGAACTGCAGCACGCCAGGCCTCCCTGTCCATCACCAACTCCCAGAATCCACCCAAACCCATGTCCATTGTGTCAGTGATGCCATCCAACCATCTCATCCTCTGTCATCCCCTTCTGCTGCCCTCAATCTTTCCCAGCATCAGGGTCTTTTCCAATGAGTCAGCAGCACTCTGCAACAGGTGGCCAAAGTATTGGAGTTTCAGCTTCAACATCAGGCCCTCCAATGAACACCCAGGACTGATCTCATTTAGGATGAACTGGTTGGATCTCCTTGCAGTCCAAGGGACTCTCAAGAGTCTTCTCCAACACCACAGTTCAAAAGCATCAATTCTTAAGTGCTCAGCTTTCTTCATAGTCCAACCCCCGCATCTATACATGACCACTGGAAAAACCATAGCCTTGACTAGACGGACCTTTGTTGGCAAAGTAATGTCTCTGCTTTTTAATATGCTGTCTAGGTTGCTCATAACTTTCCTTCCAAGGAGCAAGCCTCTTTTAATTTCATGGTTGCAGTCACCATCTGCAGTGATTTTGGAGCCCAGAAAAATAAAGTCAGCCACTGTTTCCCCATTTATTTGCCATGAAGTGATGAGACCAGATGCCATGATATTTGTTTGGAATCAGTGAACTAAAATGGACCGGAATGGGTGAATTTAATTCGGATGACCATTATATCTACTACTGTGGGCAAGAATCCCTTAGAAGAAATGGAGTAGCCCTCATAGTCAACAAAAGAGTCTGAAAGTACTTGGGTGCAATCTCAAAAATAACAGAATGATCTCTATTCATTTCCAAGGCAAACCATTCAATATAACAGTAATCTAAGCCTAGGCCCCAACCACCAATGCTGAAGAAGCTGAAGTTGAATAGTTCTATGAAGACCTACAAGACCTTCAGGAACTAACACCAAAAAAATATGTCCTTTTCATCATAGGGGACAGGAATGTAAAAGTAGGAAGTCAAGAGATACCTAGAGTATCAGGCAAATTTGGCCTTGGGGTACAAAATGCAGCAGAGCAAAGACCAACAGAGTTCTGCCAAGAGAAGGCACTGGTCATAGCAAACACTCTCTTCCAACAACACAAGAGACGACTCTAAACATGGACATCACCAGATTGTCAGTACCAAACTCAGACTGATTATATTCTTTGCAGTCGAAGATGCAGCAGCTCTATACAGACAGCAAAAACAAGACCAGGAGCTAACTGTGGCTCAGATCATGAAATCCCTATTGCAAAACTCAGGCTCAAATTGAAGACAGTAGGGAAAACTACTATGCCATTCACACATGACCTAAAATAGGTAGGAGAGACTGAAACATAATCTTGCCATGAACTCCACCTCACATAGCAAGCCACAATCGGAACTCTCAAATCAGATCTTCTCCCTGAAGAGCAAGGGATTTGAACCCCACATCCGATTCCCCAATCTTTAAGATCTGTGCCTTAGAGCTGAGCCCGCAAACCTCTACCTTTAAAAACCAATGAGGCTTGCATCCACAAGACCAAGAGGTCTCTAGCAAACTAAGAAACAGTTTTTAAAGTGCTCCTAGACTCACCTGAATATGCCCCAGGGCCCAAGACAGAAGCTGCAATTGAAAAATCACCCAGTCTTTCTGTGAAAGAGGCCCATTTACTTGTCTTAAATCTTCTGCCTTAGAAACAGGCATCTAATTTAACACATATATTGCCTACTGAAATACTTTCCAAAGATGGAGGCTAGCACTCTTTCACTGCTTTATTCCAGGTCACTGGTGTCTGTTGGAAAGTAAATGAACACTCAGTGGCTGTTTTCTCAGAAGTAAAATGAACAGTTAAAAAACTGTATTTAACTACAAAAGACCCCAAACAGCAGAAGAAGAACAACAAATCTGGAGTCATCATGCTTCCTGATTCATACTATATTACAAACTGTAGTAATCAAAATAGTATATAGTATTAGCACACAAACAGACACATAGATAAACAGAACAGAATTGAGAGTTTAGAAATAAACCTACAAATATATGGTCAATTAATTAACAACAAAGGAGCCAAGAATATACAATGGAGAATGAATAGTCTCTTCAATAAATGGTATGGGGAAAACTGAATAGTCACATGCAGGACCACTATCCTACACCATACACAAAAGTTAACTCAAAATTCTTTAAAGACTTGAATGTAAGACCTGAAACCTAAAACTCCTAGAAGTTTTATATAGTAAGTGCCCTGATATCAATCTTGGTGATGATTTTTGGGTTAAACAACAAAAGCAAAGCAAACAAACAAGCGAGTCTACATAAATTACAAAGCCTCTAGACAGCAAAGGAAGCCATCAACAAAATGAAAAGGCAACAGAGAGACTGAGTGAAAATATCTGCAAATCACACATCTGATAAGAGGTTAATATCCAAAATATACAATAACTAATATAACTTAATAAAAAATATAATTTCAAAATGGGCAGAGACTCTGAATAGACATTTTTTTCTGAAGAAGATATACAGAGGGCAAATAGGTACATGATAAGGTGCTCAACATCACTATTCATTAGGGAAATGCAAATTAAAACAATGAGCTATCACCTCACACCTATCAGAATATCATCAAAAAGACAGGAAATAACAAGTGTTGGTCATAAATGTGGAGAAAAAGAAACCTTTATGCCTTGTTGGTGTGAATATAAATTGGTACAACCACTATGGAAAACAGTATGGAGTTTCCTCAAAAAATTAAAACTAGAATTACCAGATGATCCAGCAATTCCATTTCTGGGTATTTATCAAAAGAAAACAAAAGCACTAACTCAAAAAGATATGTGTACCTTCCATGTTCACTGCAACATTATTTACAGTACCCAACATACGAAACCAATCTAAGCATCCATTAGTGATGATTGGATAAAAAAATATGATATACACACACACAATGGTCTATTATTCAGCCATAATAATGAAGGAAATTCATACTCTTCTGAAGTTTGTTTATTGCTTTCTCTAGTTTTAAGTCGTGGCTATTTAACTATTTTAAGTTAAGATTATTTTAAGTATTTCTCTTTTTAATGAGGATATTAAAAGGTTCTATAACTTTTATTGAAATCTTTATTAGATTTTAAAATAATGTGATCTTTTATTTTAAAAAGAGAAATAAGAGAAGACTGCATAGAACAGGTAAAAAAAACTTTCTCTTACTGTTTCTTAGACATCTAAATTCCAAAAGAAAAGCATACTGTATGTGATTATTTTAATTCATGAATAGATATCTACTGGAATACATTAGTTGGAAACATCTTTGTATAAAATGATTCAGATTTTCAGTATTTCAAAATTAAAATTTTTGAAAAATAAAATTTGCATAATGAACTATATACAAAAGAAATTATATATCTGAAATTTGCCTCAAAATAATCCAGTGTGTTAACTTATATGCAGAGTACATCATGAGACACTCTGGGCTGGATGAAGCACAAGCTAGAATCAAGACTGCCAGGAGAAATATCAATAACCTCAGATATGCAGATGACACCACCCTTACGACAGAAAGTGAAGAGGAACTAAAAAGCCTCTTGATGAAAGTGAAAGAGGAGAGTGAACAAGTTGGCTTAAAGCTCAATATTCAGAAAACTAAGATCATGGCATCTGGTCCCATCACTTCATGGCAAATAGATGGGGAAACAGTGGAAACAGT
The DNA here is from genome assembly GCA_006410675.1 of Oreotragus oreotragus. Classification (NCBI taxonomy): domain Eukaryota; kingdom Metazoa; phylum Chordata; class Mammalia; order Artiodactyla; family Bovidae; genus Oreotragus; species Oreotragus oreotragus. Next base: position 23,432 of record SJYX01003060.1, on the reverse strand, counting down.
GGCTGACTTTATTTTCCTAGGCTCCAAAATCACTGCAGATGGTGATTGCAGCCATGAAATTACAAGACGCTTACTCCTTGGAAGGAAAGTTATAACCAACGTACACAGCATATTAAAAAGCAGAGACATTACTTTGTCAACAAAGGTCAGTCTAGTGAAGGCTATGGTTTTCCAGTGGTTATGTATGGATGTGAGAGTTGGACTAGAAAGAAAGCTGAGCACTGAAGAATTGATGCTTTTGAACTGTGGTGTTGGAGAAGACTCTTGAGAGTCCCTTGGACTGCAAGGAGATCCAACCTGTTCGTCCTAAAGGAGATCAGTCCTGGATGTTCATTGGAAGGACTGATGTTGAAGCTGAAACTCCAATACTTTGGCTACCTGATGCGAAGAGCTGACTCATTGAAAAAGACCCTGATGCTGGGAAAGATTGAGGGCAAGAGGAGAAGGGGATGACAGAGGATGAGATGGTTGGATGGTATCACTGACTCAATGGACATGGGTTTGGGTGGACTCCAGGAGTTGGTGATGGACAGGGAGGCCTGGCGTGCTGCAGTTCATGGGGTCGCAACGAGTTGGACACGACTGAGCAACTGAACTGAAGTGAACTGACTGAATCCAGTGTAGAGAAAATAATAGGGATATACATGACTTAACGTGTTCATGAGTTGATGATTGATTAAGGTGGGTAACACGTAATATAGTAGTTTATATATACCATTCTCTCTAGTATGGTGTGTATTTTCAATTATCCAAAATTAAACTTTTAAAAATAAAAGGTCTATAATAATTATGAGGCTATCAAATTCATTTTTATCACATTTATGTGTAATTTTTAGAGGTAATGCACGTGGGGTCCCTCTCCATCTTCTGTTGCTGGTATCACAACTAAGGTCATTTTGAGAGGAGAAATCAGTGCCTTGCTGTATCAATTCCAAAAAGGTTATGTATAAGTCAGAGAAAGGTTCATAGTTTTATTAAAAACACAAAGTGGATTATCATAGTAACTGATTCATTATAAGATCTGAGTCTGAATGATAGTTTGACAATTATTACAATTATAACTTTGGAAAAATAAATCATCTCTGTTAAGTCTCAACTACTTCATCTGTAAAATACAGATAATTCCAAATACCCCAAAAGATTTCTGTGAAGCTCTGTTGTAACCATGTATGTGTTAGGATTTTGTTAATTATATGGAACTATACTAATGATAAGTCATTCTTAACATCATTATTTCAATCTACTTCTTTATGAACATATCTATATTGAAAATATAATAACTGCTTGGAGGGAAGTATCCACATTACTGTTGAACGTGCATGCATAATAATCTGCACTTAGTTTGTTAAAGCTTAAAGAAATTTAATCATAAATTGTATATATTTTTAAGTAATTTATTTTTTAGAACACTAACTCTTAAAAGAAAAAAGCTGCAACCTGTCAAAATTTAAAAACACATTCACTTGATATACAAGTTTGTATGAGATAAGATCCTGAGATCCAATCAAGAAACTGACTTTCCAAGAATCTTTCTGGAAAGGCTGCTATATAGAATAATAGAAACATCAGATTGTGTACTAAAGTATAGGATGATTATCATAATCAAATCATTAGGCCACATATCTTTGAGTTCAGATATTACTATAGTTTATGTTCAGGTAACTCATACATATTTTATGTTCAGCCTTCTGGTTTCTTATTTATGAATTATTATTAAGTACAGATAAAACACAAATCCTAATATCCTGTCATTATTGCTTGCAAAGGCCTTCATTCAGAATTTTCATATGCTGCATTTTAAAGGAGGATGTGTGTGTCTCTGTATAATTTTGTGTGTTTCTCTTTGTATAATTTATCAACTATCAACTTTATATTTGAATATATTCAATATATTCAATAAGAAATATATATTCTTATATATATTTGATAAGCATATTGAATATATTCAATAAGAAAATATTGAATATATTCAATAAGAAATAAAATTTTAAAATCAAGTAATTAATGCTAATGCTTATCAAGTGTCTAGTACATGACTGGCACTGGTCTCAGTACTTTAAATGTTTTAATGCAGCTAATTCTCACAACCCTATAAGGTAGATTCTATTACTAGCCCCATTTTATAGACAAGAAAACAGACACAGACATTAAGTAACTTTCACAGTCACACAACTTCTGAGGTGTACAGCTTGTAATTCAATCCTTAAGTCTGGCTCTAGACCAGGGTTTCTCAAACTTAGAGCTATTGATATGTTGGGCCCAATAATTCATTGCTTTAAGGGTGGTATCCAGTGCACTTTAGGATTAAACATTAGCAAAATTCCTAGCATTACTTAGTAGATGCTGCTAGCTCCCTCACCTCAGGCATGACATTCAAATAACATCTCCAGACATAACCAACTGCCTCCTTGATGGAAGGGAATGGCAAAATCACCTTCAGTTGAGAAACACTGCTCTAGAGAAACCCCTACAGAATACTGCCTCTGCAAAAACCACAATACAGAAATATGGGAAGTGAGAAAGTTAAGAAAATGAAAATCACCTAAAATTTCACTATCCAGAGTTAATCATTGATATTACCCAAACTTTTTAAGCTTCCTGGATCAGTTCAGTTCAGTCACTCAGTAGTGTCCGAATCTGCGACCCCATGAATCGCAGCACACCAGGCCTCCATGTCCATCACCAACTCCCAGAGTTCACTCAGACTCGCATCCATAGAGTCAGTGATGCCATCCAGCCATCTCATCCTCGGTCGTCCCCTTCTCCTCCTGCCCCCAATCACTCCCATCATCAAAGTCTTTTCCAATGAGTCAACTCTTCACATGAGGTGGCCAAAGTACTGGAGTTTCAGCTTTAGCATCATTCCTTCCAAAGAAATCCGAGGGTTGATCTCCTTCAGAATGGACTGGTTGGATCTCCTTGCAGTCCAAGGGACTCTCAAGAGTCTTCTCCAACACCACAGTTCAAAAGCATCGATTCTTCGGCGCTCAGCTTTCTTCACAGTCCAACTTTCACATCCATACATGACCACAGGAAAAACTATAGCCTTGACTAGGCGGACCTCAGTCGGCAAAGTAATGTCTCTGCTTTTGAATATACTATC
>SJYX01003058.1:0-11575 GCA_006410675.1 Oreotragus oreotragus | reverse complement strand
TTCCAGACAAAAGGAACAGTATGTGCAGAGGCATGAGAACAGTGGAGAACATCCTGTGATTGGGGAATTAAAATATGTAGTCCAGAGTGGTTTGAGCAAAACCAGAAGAGAAATGGAGGGGAAAAGAGGCTGAGAGGTAATTAGAGGAGTGATTTACAAGGGGCTTGTAAACTGTGATAAGCTGTTTGCACTTTATCCTGAGGGCAATGGCAAGCCATTAAAGTGGTTTATGCTAAGGAGTGATATGAACAGATTTACATTTGGGGAAGATTAACCTGACTGCCATGAAAAATAGACTTGCAGGAGGGGAAACCTTGAAGCTGGAAACTCAGGAGGCCGTTGCATTATTCGAACCAGAACGAAGCAGGTTCACAGGAGTAGTCTTCAGTAAGTGGACAGATTCAAGAGGTGTTTTGAGGCTGCATAGAAATGTTTTCTTTATGGATTGACTGTGAGGGGTGGAGGAGAAGAGGCAAAGATGAGTTCTAGCCTTCTGGCAACTGGATGGGACCTGGTGTCATTCACTGAGATAGCAAGTTTAGCAGTAACAAGATGAGGAATTCAAGTTTCTCAAATGTGTCTGTCACTGGGTCAAGATATGTGGGCCGAAGGACTTTCCACTCTTTGAAAGTAAAATTTTTCAGATACTTTTGGGGGTATTTCTTTGGTAGGGCTGGGAAAATGTACATTTTATTACAGATTTTATGTTCAAGAAAGAAGTTTTATTACACATGTTGTACTTTTCATTTCGATTTATGATAAAGAACGAGCTATATAAATTCTATGCTGAGTGTCGTTTTGTTTGGTAGAGTTGCATGATCTATATATCACCAGTTAGATGAGATAACTGGCATCCTGTTTTTGGTTTATTTCAGTAATGGTTTGGGAAAATGTTATTTCATTGTTTGGATCCCTTAATCGGGCTCTGTGTCCAATATGGAATATGTGGGCCGAAGGACTTTCCACTCTTTGAAAGTAAAATTTTTCAGATACTTTTGGGGGTATTTCTTTGGTAGGGCTGGGAAAATGTACATTTTATTACAGATTTTATGTTCAAGAAAGAAGTTTTATTACACATGTTGTACTTTTCATTTCGATTTATGATAAAGAACGAGCTATATAAATTCTATGCTGAGTGTCGTTTTGTTTGGTAGAGTTGCATGATCTATATATCACCAGTTAGATGAGATAACTGGCATCCTGTTTTTGGTTTATTTCAGTAATGGTTTGGGAAAATGTTATTTCATTGTTTGGATCCCTTAATCGGGCTCTGTGTCCAATATGGAAATGACAGTATCTAATTTAACCACGGCTGCAACTTAACCAGAAAGGAGTTCAACTAAGGTATACAGCGTTGAGTATCATTTTCCTTAAAAATTTGTTCTTTTGGTTCCAAAGTGAAGGGCCATCACAAAGAAGGATGGATAAGTGCTCAGCAAGCCGGCAGCAGATAAGCTCCTTTTACTTCTGGGCAGCTCCTCCATTCTACTTCTTTCAGCTAAGCAGAAGTAGATAATATGAGGCCATATCTCATCACAGTTCTTTGATGTATATAGTTTGGAAACTGTGCAGGAAGGTTGTGCTTTATTATTCTTATCACAATACTTCTTGGTTTTAGTCTAGAAGGACAAACTGCTGACTACATTTAGCTTCCACTGTCAGCAGAAGTCTTACAATCAAAGCTTGCTCACAATGTCTGACTGTGATCGTGGTCTGATAAGATGAACTTCATTTCATTAAGAGTAAAGCAGAAGACTAAAATCCACAGGAAGCCAGCTAGAGCCTTTCCATTAATTCTGATCGAAGGCTGATCTTAATTCTGATTTTTGGCTCAATGATAAATGCCTTTTTAAACCTAGTGTACGAAGTTGGGATATTTTCTTGCTTCTATTTTTTGTGTGCCGAGTATATTTTGCAACTCATTGTATTAAAGCACGAAACAAACAGAACCAAAGGGCTTCACAATGGAAAAACAGAAACATGTTTGAGTGCAATATGTAACTCTGAGTTTGACATCTGTTAGCTGTGGGACTGGGTAAGCTGATACAATATCTATGATTCTCAGTATTTTGTATGCTAATTTGCGGTCATAAAGCAGGATAAATGTGATGATTAAAGGTGGTGTGTGTAAGGTGACTGCCATAATTATTTTAATGGGAGAATGGTTTGTTGAAACAGTATCTGTCAGAACATAAAGTGTTGCCAAGGAGACATGGATTTCCTCTGAAGACAGATTTGGAAGATACTGAACAAGGAAATCCTCTAAAGGATGATGCAGTTATAAAGAGAAAAGGAGTTTCCAATAGCTATCATTTTAAAAAACGTAAAGGAGAAGAGAAAAAGATGAGGATGGCTGTGTGTTGTTTAAAAAGAAAACCTAGAAGAGAGACAGATATTTTGATAGATGCTAAGGTGATGAGAAATTTCTTACCCTGAGAATTCTTACCCTGAGAATTCTATGATGAATTTAGTTTCCTGACTGGCATCTGAACAAGGGCACACAAGAATAAATGGATAGCATAGAAAGCTCTTTAAACCTTCACACAAACAAATGATAGCTTTACTAGAAATAAATAAATGAAGCTATTTCCCAAATGGAGAGAGGTGGGTGATGAGGGAGGGAGGTGGGGAAGAAAGGATTCAATAAAAAAAATAGTGTCCAAAATATATGAGATAAATTTCAGGTGTCTAAAACCATAAATTCATAAATACCGGTCTGTGTCCAAATCAGATACAGAGTTGTATAAGACATTTGAAAACCAAGAGAAATCAATTTTAGCATAAGTTGTGAAAGTCATCAGGGTTACTTAAGTTCTTTGAAGGACCTGAGTGAACTTGAGTTTGGACCCCAAAGTCCCCAACCTGGTAGGGAACACTGGACTTGGAACAGTTTTTCTGCAAATGAAAATTATCCATGTGATTTCTAGTTACTCTCCAAAGTATTTTTACTTTTTTTCTCTCAACTTCTTTTTGATAGGGAGCAAATGGAAACTTTCAACATCAAGACTCTCCTTTTAATATTCAAGGAGGAAGTGGAAAGGGCCAACATGAAAGCCAAGTTTGGAGGTTATCTGATGATATTTTCTAAACAAAATGGGGTGATAAAATTACTCAGTGGTTTATGCAGGTAGGTGAACAGTTATCTACCATTGTAGATATTAATCATATGCAGATGACCAATTCTGTAAATAGCTGAAGATAAAATTTTGATCTTGAGTCACTTGAATAGAGACTGTTAGATGCTTGCAGTTACCAGTTGATTTAAAGTCTCTCTCTATATATGAAAACTAGCTGTTAATATGATTTCATGCAATGAAATTTATGTGAAATCATACAGCTAGTGAACTGGACAAGCAGGACTCATGGATGTAGTTGCATAGCACCTTACATTTTCCCCCCTGTTTTCCGTTTCTAATTAACTCAGGAGAGGTATGAAGGCAAACGGAGAAGGGGAAGACAGAAGGAGGACGAGATGGTTGGATGGCATCACGGACTTTATGGATATGAGTTTGAGTAAACTCTGGGAGTTGGTGATGGACCGGAAGGCCTAGCATGCTGCAGTCCATGGGGTCGCAGAGTCAGAGATGACTGAGCAACTGAACTGACTGCCTGAGGGCCCATGACCCTCCCAGATGACATGATAGTAAAGGACTATATAACGTCCATACTGGCTTTCTCATGCATGTTGCCCACATTGGCATGGGGAAATTCATTTGTAGAAATCATGGGTAAAAACCCATCAATGTAGAAAAACCCCAGTACAGCAGCAACAGCTTCCTTTCCTGTGCCACAGAGAGACAATCAAGCCTAACAATTATTCTCTAGATTTCTTAGGAAGAAGTCAGACCAAAGTCACGGTGTGCCCTTAACTACCTGTCTCTTATACACATCTAGATGTGTATAAGAGACAGGATGAATACAGCAACTCTAGCTTTTCAAGCTTAATGTTTCCATGGTATATATTTTTCCATATGAAACTTTCAACATATTGGTATCTTTGTAGTTAAAGAGCATCTCTGCCTTTTGTTAGATTGCTAACTCCATTTAAATAAAACATAATTACTATATGGCTCATTTAAGCATGTCATTTTGTTATATGTTGGCCATTTGTCTCTTGAATTCTTTTGTTTCTCTCATTCTCCTATCTTCTGTTTTAAACAATTAGATTTTAAAAAGTATGTTTGCTTCTGGACCTTTTGGCTAAGATGAAGTACAGTTTTTAAGTGTGCATTGCAATTCTTTTTTCTGTATTTATTCACATTATTTGTATTTGTTTCTGTCTGAATTAGAGTATACATCTTTAATTACCACAATTTTTATCGAATTGCTTCAGGTAAAATATATTTTCATTCACAACCTCCCCCCGTCCTTGGTACAGGAAGGTATAGTGAGTTCCAGACAAAAGGAACAGTATGTGCAGAGGCATGAGAACAGTGGAGAACATCCTGTGATTGGGGAATTAAAATATGTAGTCCAGAGTGGTTTGAGCAAAACCAGAAGAGAAATGGAGGGGAAAAGAGGCTGAGAGGTAATTAGAGGAGTGATTTACAAGGGGCTTGTAAACTGTGATAAGCTGTTTGCACTTTATCCTGAGGGCAATGGCAAGCCATTAAAGTGGTTTATGCTAAGGAGTGATATGAACAGATTTACATTTGGGGAAGATTAACCTGACTGCCATGAAAAATAGACTTGCAGGAGGGGAAACCTTGAAGCTGGAAACTCAGGAGGCCGTTGCATTATTCGAACCAGAACGAAGCAGGTTCACAGGAGTAGTCTTCAGTAAGTGGACAGATTCAAGAGGTGTTTTGAGGCTGCATAGAAATGTTTTCTTTATGGATTGACTGTGAGGGGTGGAGGAGAAGAGGCAAAGATGAGTTCTAGCCTTCTGGCAACTGGATGGGACCTGGTGTCATTCACTGAGATAGCAAGTTTAGCAGTAACAAGATGAGGAATTCAAGTTTCTCAAATGTGTCTGTCACTGGGTCAAGATATGTGGGCCGAAGGACTTTCCACTCTTTGAAAGTAAAATTTTTCAGATACTTTTGGGGGTATTTCTTTGGTAGGGCTGGGAAAATGTACATTTTATTACAGATTTTATGTTCAAGAAAGAAGTTTTATTACACATGTTGTACTTTTCATTTCGATTTATGATAAAGAACGAGCTATATAAATTCTATGCTGAGTGTCGTTTTGTTTGGTAGAGTTGCATGATCTATATATCACCAGTTAGATGAGATAACTGGCATCCTGTTTTTGGTTTATTTCAGTAATGGTTTGGGAAAATGTTATTTCATTGTTTGGATCCCTTAATCGGGCTCTGTGTCCAATATGGAAATGACAGTATCTAATTTAACCACGGCTGCAACTTAACCAGAAAGGAGTTCAACTAAGGTATACAGCGTTGAGTATCATTTTCCTTAAAAATTTGTTCTTTTGGTTCCAAAGTGAAGGGCCATCACAAAGAAGGATGGATAAGTGCTCAGCAAGCCGGCAGCAGATAAGCTCCTTTTACTTCTGGGCAGCTCCTCCATTCTACTTCTTTCAGCTAAGCAGAAGTAGATAATATGAGGCCATATCTCATCACAGTTCTTTGATGTATATAGTTTGGAAACTGTGCAGGAAGGTTGTGCTTTATTATTCTTATCACAATACTTCTTGGTTTTAGTCTAGAAGGACAAACTGCTGACTACATTTAGCTTCCACTGTCAGCAGAAGTCTTACAATCAAAGCTTGCTCACAATGTCTGACTGTGATCGTGGTCTGATAAGATGAACTTCATTTCATTAAGAGTAAAGCAGAAGACTAAAATCCACAGGAAGCCAGCTAGAGCCTTTCCATTAATTCTGATCGAAGGCTGATCTTAATTCTGATTTTTGGCTCAATGATAAATGCCTTTTTAAACCTAGTGTACGAAGTTGGGATATTTTCTTGCTTCTATTTTTTGTGTGCCGAGTATATTTTGCAACTCATTGTATTAAAGCACGAAACAAACAGAACCAAAGGGCTTCACAATGGAAAAACAGAAACATGTTTGAGTGCAATATGTAACTCTGAGTTTGACATCTGTTAGCTGTGGGACTGGGTAAGCTGATACAATATCTATGATTCTCAGTATTTTGTATGCTAATTTGCGGTCATAAAGCAGGATAAATGTGATGATTAAAGGTGGTGTGTGTAAGGTGACTGCCATAATTATTTTAATGGGAGAATGGTTTGTTGAAACAGTATCTGTCAGAACATAAAGTGTTGCCAAGGAGACATGGATTTCCTCTGAAGACAGATTTGGAAGATACTGAACAAGGAAATCCTCTAAAGGATGATGCAGTTATAAAGAGAAAAGGAGTTTCCAATAGCTATCATTTTAAAAAACGTAAAGGAGAAGAGAAAAAGATGAGGATGGCTGTGTGTTGTTTAAAAAGAAAACCTAGAAGAGAGACAGATATTTTGATAGATGCTAAGGTGATGAGAAATTTCTTACCCTGAGAATTCTTACCCTGAGAATTCTATGATGAATTTAGTTTCCTGACTGGCATCTGAACAAGGGCACACAAGAATAAATGGATAGCATAGAAAGCTCTTTAAACCTTCACACAAACAAATGATAGCTTTACTAGAAATAAATAAATGAAGCTATTTCCCAAATGGAGAGAGGTGGGTGATGAGGGAGGGAGGTGGGGAAGAAAGGATTCAATAAAAAAAATAGTGTCCAAAATATATGAGATAAATTTCAGGTGTCTAAAACCATAAATTCATAAATACCGGTCTGTGTCCAAATCAGATACAGAGTTGTATAAGACATTTGAAAACCAAGAGAAATCAATTTTAGCATAAGTTGTGAAAGTCATCAGGGTTACTTAAGTTCTTTGAAGGACCTGAGTGAACTTGAGTTTGGACCCCAAAGTCCCCAACCTGGTAGGGAACACTGGACTTGGAACAGTTTTTCTGCAAATGAAAATTATCCATGTGATTTCTAGTTACTCTCCAAAGTATTTTTACTTTTTTTCTCTCAACTTCTTTTTGATAGGGAGCAAATGGAAACTTTCAACATCAAGACTCTCCTTTTAATATTCAAGGAGGAAGTGGAAAGGGCCAACATGAAAGCCAAGTTTGGAGGTTATCTGATGATATTTTCTAAACAAAATGGGGTGATAAAATTACTCAGTGGTTTATGCAGGTAGGTGAACAGTTATCTACCATTGTAGATATTAATCATATGCAGATGACCAATTCTGTAAATAGCTGAAGATAAAATTTTGATCTTGAGTCACTTGAATAGAGACTGTTAGATGCTTGCAGTTACCAGTTGATTTAAAGTCTCTCTCTATATATGAAAACTAGCTGTTAATATGATTTCATGCAATGAAATTTATGTGAAATCATACAGCTAGTGAACTGGACAAGCAGGACTCATGGATGTAGTTGCATAGCACCTTACATTTTCCCCCCTGTTTTCCGTTTCTAATTAACTCAGGAGAGGTATGAAGGCAAACGGAGAAGGGGAAGACAGAAGGAGGACGAGATGGTTGGATGGCATCACGGACTTTATGGATATGAGTTTGAGTAAACTCTGGGAGTTGGTGATGGACCGGAAGGCCTAGCATGCTGCAGTCCATGGGGTCGCAGAGTCAGAGATGACTGAGCAACTGAACTGACTGCCTGAGGGCCCATGACCCTCCCAGATGACATGATAGTAAAGGACTATATAACGTCCATACTGGCTTTCTCATGCATGTTGCCCACATTGGCATGGGGAAATTCATTTGTAGAAATCATGGGTAAAAACCCATCAATGTAGAAAAACCCCAGTACAGCAGCAACAGCTTCCTTTCCTGTGCCACAGAGAGACAATCAAGCCTAACAATTATTCTCTAGATTTCTTAGGAAGAAGTCAGACCAAAGTCACGGTGTGCCCTTAACTACCTGTCTCTTATACACATCTAGATGTGTATAAGAGACAGGATGAATACAGCAACTCTAGCTTTTCAAGCTTAATGTTTCCATGGTATATATTTTTCCATATGAAACTTTCAACATATTGGTATCTTTGTAGTTAAAGAGCATCTCTGCCTTTTGTTAGATTGCTAACTCCATTTAAATAAAACATAATTACTATATGGCTCATTTAAGCATGTCATTTTGTTATATGTTGGCCATTTGTCTCTTGAATTCTTTTGTTTCTCTCATTCTCCTATCTTCTGTTTTAAACAATTAGATTTTAAAAAGTATGTTTGCTTCTGGACCTTTTGGCTAAGATGAAGTACAGTTTTTAAGTGTGCATTGCAATTCTTTTTTCTGTATTTATTCACATTATTTGTATTTGTTTCTGTCTGAATTAGAGTATACATCTTTAATTACCACAATTTTTATCGAATTGCTTCAGGTAAAATATATTTTCATTCACAACCTCCCCCCGTCCTTGGTACAGGAAGGTATAGTGAGTTCCAGACAAAAGGAACAGTATGTGCAGAGGCATGAGAACAGTGGAGAACATCCTGTGATTGGGGAATTAAAATATGTAGTCCAGAGTGGTTTGAGCAAAACCAGAAGAGAAATGGAGGGGAAAAGAGGCTGAGAGGTAATTAGAGGAGTGATTTACAAGGGGCTTGTAAACTGTGATAAGCTGTTTGCACTTTATCCTGAGGGCAATGGCAAGCCATTAAAGTGGTTTATGCTAAGGAGTGATATGAACAGATTTACATTTGGGGAAGATTAACCTGACTGCCATGAAAAATAGACTTGCAGGAGGGGAAACCTTGAAGCTGGAAACTCAGGAGGCCGTTGCATTATTCGAACCAGAACGAAGCAGGTTCACAGGAGTAGTCTTCAGTAAGTGGACAGATTCAAGAGGTGTTTTGAGGCTGCATAGAAATGTTTTCTTTATGGATTGACTGTGAGGGGTGGAGGAGAAGAGGCAAAGATGAGTTCTAGCCTTCTGGCAACTGGATGGGACCTGGTGTCATTCACTGAGATAGCAAGTTTAGCAGTAACAAGATGAGGAATTCAAGTTTCTCAAATGTGTCTGTCACTGGGTCAAGATATGTGGGCCGAAGGACTTTCCACTCTTTGAAAGTAAAATTTTTCAGATACTTTTGGGGGTATTTCTTTGGTAGGGCTGGGAAAATGTACATTTTATTACAGATTTTATGTTCAAGAAAGAAGTTTTATTACACATGTTGTACTTTTCATTTCGATTTATGATAAAGAACGAGCTATATAAATTCTATGCTGAGTGTCGTTTTGTTTGGTAGAGTTGCATGATCTATATATCACCAGTTAGATGAGATAACTGGCATCCTGTTTTTGGTTTATTTCAGTAATGGTTTGGGAAAATGTTATTTCATTGTTTGGATCCCTTAATCGGGCTCTGTGTCCAATATGGAAATGACAGTATCTAATTTAACCACGGCTGCAACTTAACCAGAAAGGAGTTCAACTAAGGTATACAGCGTTGAGTATCATTTTCCTTAAAAATTTGTTCTTTTGGTTCCAAAGTGAAGGGCCATCACAAAGAAGGATGGATAAGTGCTCAGCAAGCCGGCAGCAGATAAGCTCCTTTTACTTCTGGGCAGCTCCTCCATTCTACTTCTTTCAGCTAAGCAGAAGTAGATAATATGAGGCCATATCTCATCACAGTTCTTTGATGTATATAGTTTGGAAACTGTGCAGGAAGGTTGTGCTTTATTATTCTTATCACAATACTTCTTGGTTTTAGTCTAGAAGGACAAACTGCTGACTACATTTAGCTTCCACTGTCAGCAGAAGTCTTACAATCAAAGCTTGCTCACAATGTCTGACTGTGATCGTGGTCTGATAAGATGAACTTCATTTCATTAAGAGTAAAGCAGAAGACTAAAATCCACAGGAAGCCAGCTAGAGCCTTTCCATTAATTCTGATCGAAGGCTGATCTTAATTCTGATTTTTGGCTCAATGATAAATGCCTTTTTAAACCTAGTGTACGAAGTTGGGATATTTTCTTGCTTCTATTTTTTGTGTGCCGAGTATATTTTGCAACTCATTGTATTAAAGCACGAAACAAACAGAACCAAAGGGCTTCACAATGGAAAAACAGAAACATGTTTGAGTGCAATATGTAACTCTGAGTTTGACATCTGTTAGCTGTGGGACTGGGTAAGCTGATACAATATCTATGATTCTCAGTATTTTGTATGCTAATTTGCGGTCATAAAGCAGGATAAATGTGATGATTAAAGGTGGTGTGTGTAAGGTGACTGCCATAATTATTTTAATGGGAGAATGGTTTGTTGAAACAGTATCTGTCAGAACATAAAGTGTTGCCAAGGAGACATGGATTTCCTCTGAAGACAGATTTGGAAGATACTGAACAAGGAAATCCTCTAAAGGATGATGCAGTTATAAAGAGAAAAGGAGTTTCCAATAGCTATCATTTTAAAAAACGTAAAGGAGAAGAGAAAAAGATGAGGATGGCTGTGTGTTGTTTAAAAAGAAAACCTAGAAGAGAGACAGATATTTTGATAGATGCTAAGGTGATGAGAAATTTCTTACCCTGAGAATTCTTACCCTGAGAATTCTATGATGAATTTAGTTTCCTGACTGGCATCTGAACAAGGGCACACAAGAATAAATGGATAGCATAGAAAGCTCTTTAAACCTTCACACAAACAAATGATAGCTTTACTAGAAATAAATAAATGAAGCTATTTCCCAAATGGAGAGAGGTGGGTGATGAGGGAGGGAGGTGGGGAAGAAAGGATTCAATAAAAAAAATAGTGTCCAAAATATATGAGATAAATTTCAGGTGTCTAAAACCATAAATTCATAAATACCGGTCTGTGTCCAAATCAGATACAGAGTTGTATAAGACATTTGAAAACCAAGAGAAATCAATTTTAGCATAAGTTGTGAAAGTCATCAGGGTTACTTAAGTTCTTTGAAGGACCTGAGTGAACTTGAGTTTGGACCCCAAAGTCCCCAACCTGGTAGGGAACACTGGACTTGGAACAGTTTTTCTGCAAATGAAAATTATCCATGTGATTTCTAGTTACTCTCCAAAGTATTTTTACTTTTTTTCTCTCAACTTCTTTTTGATAGGGAGCAAATGGAAACTTTCAACATCAAGACTCTCCTTTTAATATTCAAGGAGGAAGTGGAAAGGGCCAACATGAAAGCCAAGTTTGGAGGTTATCTGATGATATTTTCTAAACAAAATGGGGTGATAAAATTACTCAGTGGTTTATGCAGGTAGGTGAACAGTTATCTACCATTGTAGATATTAATCATATGCAGATGACCAATTCTGTAAATAGCTGAAGATAAAATTTTGATCTTGAGTCACTTGAATAGAGACTGTTAGATGCTTGCAGTTACCAGTTGATTTAAAGTCTCTCTCTCTATATGAAAACTAGCTGTTAATATGATTTCATGCAATGAAATTTATGTGAAATCATACAGCTAGTGAACTGGACAAGCAGGACTCATGGATGTAGTTGCATAGCACCTTACATTTTCCCCCCTGTTTTCCGTTTCTAATTAACTCAGGAGAGGTATGAAGGCAAACGGAGAAGGGGAAGACAGAAGGAGGACGAGATGGTTGGA
>SJYX01003057.1:0-17871 GCA_006410675.1 Oreotragus oreotragus | reverse complement strand
GTCAGTCCAGACGGTGAGGAAGGCTACCCTGGAGAGTTAAAAGTCTGGGTGACGTACACGCTGGATGGTAGCGAGCTTGTGGTCAACTATCGAGCACAGGCCAGTCAGACCACCCCGGTCAATCTGACCAATCATTCCTACTTCAACCTGGCAGGCCAGGTAAGTGAACTTGCCTCTGCTCACCTGCTGTAGTGTGGAGTGTCACTTGCCTCTTCTCTCCTGAAGTGAGCTTTGTGGAATGACCTGGGTGGGGGTGGTGGGGCTGTGAGTGAAGAGACGAACCCACTAGGGAATTACTCTGGAGATGGGGGTCACCCTTTGAGTGGGGAGGAGCACCCAGAAAAGCATCTGACTCATAGTAGCTGCTCAACAAATGGAAATTATAGGGAAGGGAGTACATTGAGTAGCTTGTGCTGCCCACATGCTCAGACAGGTAAAACTGGCTATTTCAAGAACTCCCTCTCATCTGGGACTTCCCAGGTGGTCCAGTGGCTAAAACTCTGAGCTCCCAAAGCAGGGGTCCCAGGTTTGCTCCCTGGTCAGGGAACTAGATCTCACGTGCTGAAACCAAGAGTTCACATGCTGCGACTAAGAGTTTGCATGCCAAATAAATAAAATATTAAAAGAAAAAAAAAAGAACTCCCTCTCCTCTAACTGTGACAAGGGCTTACATTTGCTTCCCCTATTCCACTCTTCCCCCTCCCCTAAAAATTGCTTCTAAGTAAGGCATTTCCACATTGGATCCTTGGAAATGTACTTTGCCCAGCCCCTTTTAGGAAATGCTGCCAGTATTGGGGTGCTCCCACTGTACAAACCCACCTAAAGAGTGGTGTGAAAACACTGAGAGCCCCTCTTAGGTAATTCCTTCTAAACTACCTCATTCCCCAATAATAGTAATATTTTAGCTTATTGAGGAAGCTATTACATGACACAGAATAAAAGGCTTAGCTAAACTCTAGATTCTGTCTATGACTTTCTCTTCATCTGAGAAGCTCATCATTGTTCACTATACTTGAATCACTTTGGCATGATTTCCTACCACAAGATGATGTTCACAGGCAGCTAGTAATACCTTGCATTTTTATACTTTTTAGGAGTTTGCTGATGATCTGATTTTTTTCTAGAATCTTTTCAAATAGCATGAGCTAATTTGTCCTTACATAATTTCCAAAGCTCTTCCTTTGGAAATAAGAAAGATGGTTCTTCACTTGCTCATTCCTTATGTTCAAGAACCATCCTTCTTGAGATCTTAAAGACAAACCAAAAAAAAATAAATAAGACAAACATGCACAAGCCATAAAAGACTCTGCAATCATAAGCATAAAACCCCACTTTAAAAAATAAGTTCAGAAAGAAACTTCGCAGAAATAACACAAAATATTAATGGTATTATGTGGGTAGCAGATAATGGGGATTTTTCACTATTTTCCACATTTTTGTAACCAAGCGGTTGGTCTAAAGGAATAGATTCAGAAATGGAAAGAGAAATTAGGTGTGAAGTATTACATCTGCCTGTGTGTTCCAGTGAAGGGCGCAAAGGTTCACAAGGCTCTTTCTGTTTACCCGAGAGGAGGACCTTCCTGACCAGAATTTTCCACTCTTCCAATCCTACAAGGACTTGGAGGGACAGGTATTTGTATTTCTAAATTTTTTTTTTNCAGTGAAGGGCGCAAAGGTTCACAAGGCTCTTTCTGTTTACCCGAGAGGAGGACCTTCCTGACCAGAATTTTCCACTCTTCCAATCCTACAAGGACTTGGAGGGACAGGTATTTGTATTTCTAAATTTTTTTTTTCCAGAGGCTGGATAGTTTCCCATATCACAGACCCCACACAGAAAAGTGGTCAGGGCGAACTCCCTTGTGTGTGCTGTCTGAGTAAGTACAGCTCACATCCACCGCCATTAGCTTCAGGGCTGGGCATGGGTGAGGGCCACCAGCCTCTGGAGCAGACACGTAAGAGTTGATGGGCAATTAATCAGCCTGGGGTCAAGGGGTCTCTGAATTTTCAGAACATCTCTTGCCCCACCAGAAAAGCATTATTGTGTGTTTTAAACCCTCCCCAGGAAAAATAGCTCAAAACTTAATATTTAAAGTATTCAACTCATCATATATATTTTCTTTTTGTTTATCTTTCAAATTTAATAAGCAAACTTTTGTCCTACTTGGGGAGTCAAGCTTTGACTCATCACTTCTAAGTTTGAATGTTGAAGGCCTAGAGACAGGAGAGCATGGTGTTTTTCAAAGAATGGAAAAGGTATGTAGGTTGTAGATTAGTTGAGGTTTTTTTTTTTCCTTCCTTATCTAATGCAAAAGTGAGTGAACTTTAAAAAAAACAAAACTGAAACTTTGTCTTAAGAGCTATGAAAGCAGGCCTGGGGCAATTTGAGATGAAAAGGAATAGTTATGGTTCTGATATGTCTGTGTAGGTATGTTATCAAGGACTCAAATTCTTCCATCATTCCATCCTGCTTTTTCAGTGTTTTTGTCTTCAGGCTTATCCCCTCATAATTACAAAATGGTTGCCACAGCTCCATGAGTCACCTTTTCATATAGTCACATCCAGAGATTTTTAAAAAAGGACCTACTCTTTTTCCTTCATATCTCTAATGTTCCATTTTTGAGAAGAAACAAAACTTTTTCCAGAAGCTCCTCAACAGACTTTCCTCACATTTTGTTGACCAGAGTGTGTCCTATGCTCTGCTTAACCCAATCACCAGCGAGGGAATTAGACAAAGTTTGCTCTCTGGGGCCCAGATTGGGGTCCTGTCCCTGAATATATCCTCATATAGGATGAATCAACTAGTCAGTGTTCTGCCAGGGGAAAAGGAGGGTGTTTGCTAATAATGGAGTTGAGATGGCTTTTGGGTAGGAACCAAGAGTGTCTGTCTTGCTAGAGGTGATTAGAGCTGAATTAAGGTGGTGGTCATGGCAATGCACACAAAGGTCTTTAATGCCCCGTCCTAGCCATAGTCAGCTCTAAATGGTTAACATTATTAATACAAATAGTAGCAACCAAAGTTAACGAAAGCAAACACTGAACTCAGAGATGGGCCTCAGTTCTGTTTGTGAATCAGCATTCCTTGCCAAGTTTTCATCAGCCTGGAGAAGAAAATAATTCAACAGTAATATTCCACTGGAGGAGACATTGCATTATTCCAAGTAAGAGAGTCATAAACTGAAAAGCATGCTTTCTTTACTGAAGGAATGTTACTGCTGTTTAGTGACTCAACAATTAAGAGAGTGGGTGCCTCATCAGTGTTCCTTCCTTTCTCCTCCCAGACTTCTTCTCAACATTTTGGACTCAGTTTATTGGTCTGTGACTTTCATATGGAATCATTCTCTTCCTGCCCTATTGTAAAAAAAAAAAAAAAGTAAAAGGAAATTCCTAAGACGCTCTATTCATAATAGTAAAAAGAAAAAAAAATTTGAAGCAACCCAAAAGTCTGTTAATAGGAGAAGAGATAAACAAGTGATATATTCATACAGTGGAATGCTGCTCAACCTTGAGGTGAGCATCGAACAAATAATTAGAGCCAAAGAAAGAATCCCAGATTCTCTTCCTCAGTCCCAGGCGCCTCTTCGGTACTCTCAGTAGCCTAAGGCATGAGATGATGACACAGGGAGAGCCACACAGGAGAGAGACCCTTCTAGGCTGTAACAGCTGTAGGCAGCGATGCAGGCCGCTACCGTCTTGGACCTGCCTTCCCAGGTCAGATCAGGGTCGAGAGAAGTGGCTAAGAAGGTGTGGCCAGAGGCCTCTGCTCCAGCCTTGTCTCCCACCCACTCCTACCCCTGACCACTAGGACAGTCCAAGAGGATCCTAGTTCCTCAGAAACAGCCTCTTGGTGGTGCAAATAAACTAGTCTCTGTCATGTGTAGACATCGATTCTCAGGGCCTCTAAAATCTTGGCCTTTCTCCTCAGGATGATTCCGTTTGTGCGGCTGAGGCCATCTCACCGTCAAGTCTGTTTCCAGTTTAAACCCAGAGCGCACTGCCTCTCTCTGCCTACTTCTCAGGAGACTGCAGAGCCTTCAGTTTACCTCAGCTCAGGGTTTCTCAGCCTCAACACTGTTGACATTTTGGGCCAGATAATTCCTCGTTGTGGGGCTGGGGAGGCTGTCCTGGGCGTGGTCGGCTGTTTGACAGAATCCATGGCCTCTGCCAAGAACTGCTTCCCCAGGAGCATGACTGTCCCTGGTCATGACAGTCGAACATGTCTCAGGACAGCTGTGGGGCAAAATCATCCGCAGTTGGAAACTACCGGTGTAGTTGATTTTTGAGCATTCACTCAGCAAAGCCCTCAGTGGCTTTCCATCCCACATCTTTCGCCAGGAAGCTCTAAAACACTGCTATTAGGGCTTCCCCGGTGCTCGGTGGTCAAGAAGCCGCCTGCGAGTGCGTCAGACACAGGTTAGATCCCTCGTCCGGGAAGATCCCACACGGTGCAGAGGAACTGAGCCTGTGCACCACAGCTACTGAGCTTGTGCTGTAGCGCCTCGGAACCACAGGACTGAGCGTGTGGCGCCACAGATGCTGAAGCCTGTGCACCCTGGAGCCTGTGCTCTGCAACAAGAGAAGCCACAGCAGTGAGAAGCTCTTGCACCGCAGCTGAAGAGTGGCCCCAGCTCTCCGAAACCAGAGAAAAGCTGTGCGGCAGGAAAGACCCAGCACCGCCATAAATGAATGAATAACATTTAAAAATTAACTAAAAAACACTGCTGGTAAAATATAATCCTTGTTGGAAGCATATATGTGTACTTTCCAGTTTGCAAGCACATTTGACTAAACTGTTCCCCATGAGAACCCTGGACAGGATGGGTGCATCGGCCCAGTCTTACGCTGAAGGAAGTGAGATTCCAGGAGGCTTAGTGACTTCCCTGGGCCACTCACTGGGAGCCAGGATTAGACCCCAGGCCTTTCTGACCACCGACTAACAATGTCCCAAGCTTGGACTCTGCCTGGAGGGCAGGCTGTCTTTATGGAGGAGCTGGGACCGCGTTTCTGACTCTGTCTCCTGCTGTGTGGCAGGGAGTGGGGGACTTCTGGGCGGGAACTAGGCCACAGAAGTGGTGACCTGGCCCACCCCTAGGGAGCCTACAGGTGGTGCTTTGAACACCCAGCACCTGTGTGTTACAGGCCACTGACCCTTGCTCTTCTCTTTGCCTGGCATGTGAAGAGAGTGGAAGAAACCCCTCTGCTAATAAGTGAAAACCCTAAAAGCCTTCAAACCACCATTGTCTCTCTGACTTCACTTTCATCATTCCATTCAGAAAAGTCATGCTGGGGTCACTCTTGGAATCTTCTTTCAGATCTATCAGCTACTATTCTGAGCCCCTACCTACCTAACTTAAATGAACATATTAGTCATCCTCATCGGTCAAATGAGATTTCGGAAGTTTTCGTTAATACTTGAAATCATTTGTGCAAGAGAAGTTGTAAAGCAAATATATAAGACTGAGCATTAAATCTTCATTTCTTTCTCTACTTTTTCTTTCCCAGGGTTCCCCAAATATATATGACCATGAAGTCACTATAGAAGCCGATGCTTTTTTGCCTGTGGATGAAGTCCTGATTCCTACAGGTTGGTGAATTTAAACCTTTTATAGGAATGCAGAGCTGGGGTGCAATGTGAGAAACATTAAAACTTCATTTCCCTAAATATATTTCCCCAGTTGGCCTGACACAATGCTCATAGTTACCATGATTAGTCATTTATTTTGGATAAGGTTGGGAGACCATGTAGTTAGACGCTCAAACCATGACAATTTTGAGAGGGAAAGGGAATGCTGTTAATAATTAAGCCAAGCAACAGGCATACACTGAGATAGTCCCAAACAAACTGGGTCAGATGGTCATCGCAGCTGAGCCTTAGACTTCAGAAGGTCTCCACTAAACTGTTAATCTGTTATTTCTTAGCACCTTAGCAGAGGGGAATTTACCTAAGCATTACCCTACAAATGCAGAACCCTGATAGAACATGTCATGGTTTTTGACAGAAGAGGGAAAGGGTGGGATGGTTTGCATCTTGAGTAGGACAAATGCAGGTGTATCACCTCTGAAATACAGGGGAATGGCATGGAAGAAGGAGTCCTGCATATTAGAAGGGAAGGTGAGGAATTTCATGGGTGTGTGTGTGTGTATCTGTGTGTTTGTGTGTCTCCTGGGTTAACTGAATTGAGGTCACTTTGGTTATTATTATTATTTGGGATCAAAAGTACCTTCGTTCAATAGGCAAATCCATAGAGATAGAGAGTCAATTAGTGGTTTCCCAGGGGCTGGGGAGAGAGGAGAATGGGGAGCGATAATGAGTATGAGATTTCTTTGGGGATGAAAGATTCTGGAATTGGATAGTGGTGATGGTTGCACAACCTTGTAAATACACTAATCATTGCTGAACTGTGCACTTTGAAATGGTATGCGAGTTATCTTAGTTTAAAAAAGAAAGAAGAAACCTTGCTTCATGTGTTATCTCCAGGATTGATGAGTGTAATTTTGTACTAAATCATATGTGTACCCCCATCTGGCTCCAGGGGACAGATGGATGGCAACAAGATGACCTGCAGGGGTACCATTATTTGTGGCAGGTTATAGAAATTAACTTGGAGTAATTACCCCAAAAGCAATAGGTACATATTCTTATTGGGATTTTGTTAAAATCAGAGATAAGCTGAATGTTAAAAGCATCATCAAAGAAAGCTAAAATAAACAAAAGTAGAGGATGAAGGGAAGGCACAGCAGAAGTCTAGAAAGACAGATGCTTTCTTCGTCAGCTCCCCTGATTACAATTTTTGGCATCACAGAGTTGAATGTTTTCCTGGCTCCAGGGTTTTTTTTATATTTACCTTGGTCTGATAACATGTGTTATCTGATAAGGACATGGCTCAATAAGGTAGGCTCGAGTAAGCTGGCTCAAGATGCAGAATTATTGCATTGGAACTCTTATATTGTGAGCTGCAAGGGAAAAATAGTGGCAGCTACTGTTTTGTGACTGATAAGTAAGAAAATGAGCTAAGTAGCTTACGAGCGAGGTGATGAAATAAAGGCATATTTCTTTCTGTATATTTATAAAATTTTGTTATGGGCTTCCCTGGTGGCTCAGAGGATAAAGCATCTGCCTGCAATGCAGGAAACCTGGGTTCGATCCCTGGGTCGGGAAGATCCCCTGGAAAAGGAAATGGCAGCCCACTCCAGTATTCTTGCCTGGAGAATTCCATGGACAGAGGAGCCTGGCGGGCTACAGTCCATGGGGTCACAAAGAGTCGGACACGACTGAGCAACGTCACTCACTGAGTTTTGATCAGATGAAAATCACACACAAAAATGCATAATTCATGCCAGGTAAAGATTATTTGTCATGATTGTAAGAGACAATTGTGGCAAAGCACAATACAACTTAATATGTTAATCTAACTGACCACGTAAAACTCATGTTCATCACAGTTCTGCACTGTAAGTAGCTTTAGGTCAAATTCTCCCCTCTGTACTAATCCTGGACACCTGTGAAGCTGAGTAGGCTGTAAGAGCTCTGAACTTTCAGGAGGCAAGAGCCCAGGTTCCAGTCTTGGCTTGACTATTGACTGGCTATGGGACCTTCAGTGCATGTATAATGCTTTAATATTTAACCTCTCTAGACTCCACTTTTTTTTTTTTTTTTTTGCAGATGGGATGTTGAACTCAATCAAGGTTCATAAATTTTTATAAATCATACCCATAAATTTTATTTTAAAAAATTAGGGAAATTTATCTCAGGTTGCTCAACTTTTCATTTTGCCAAGCTAGAAAGCTATTACAAATACAGAGCTATTAAAATTAATTGGGAATATATGCATGTTATATTTTGATTTAAAAATTTTAACTGATTGGGATAATAATAAGAAGCAGAGTTAAATAGGCTACATTTTTTAAAAAAACTACCATTCATAGTCACCATTTTTCATAAAAGAAAGAATATATTAACACCACAAAAATGGGAAAAAATTTAATCTTGGAATAAAGAAGGACCTTTTAAATTGAATTTGTCTTACTTTGTAAAAGAATGTGATAACTGATTATCCAAATCTATCTTAGTTTTCTGTGGACCAGTGAAAATTTTATCATGTATTCGTGATTGCCTGTGTACTCAGTTGCTTTAGTGTGTCTAATTCTTTGCGACCCCATGGACTGTAGCCCACCAGGCTTCTCTGTCCATGGGAATTTCCTAGCAAGAATACTGGAGTGGGTTGCCCTGCCTTCCTCCAGGGGATCTTCCCTACCCAGGGATCAAACTTGTGTCTCCTACATTGGCAGGCAGATTCTTTACCGCTGAGCCACCAAGGAAGCCCCATACTCATGATTAAGAATGAACAATTAGTCTATAAAGTCACTTATAACTCTTACATTCTATAATTCTATAAGCCTCTTAGTATATCATTTTACTACCATCTTCACCATCCTTCAAATTCATTAGAACTCTATTATGTAAATAGGTTGCAACAACTTCAGAGCTCATGAAAAATTTATAATTTTCTTTTGCATAATCATACTTTAAGCCGGTCCCTCATAGATTATATCTGTTTGCCCAGTGGCACTTAAACTGAAATTAAGGGATATTTTCTTCCTTCTTGCTCAGAAATGCTTAAGAAACAACTATTGTTACTTTGGAACTTCTCCCCTTCAGTGATAGAAGATTTTACACGTCTGGCCCACTTTCAGCCAAGAAATCTGTAGGAGCTCAGATTACATTTCTTTTTTAAACTTTTTATTTTATATTAGAGTATAGCCAATTAACAATGTTGTGATAGTTTCAGGTGGACAGCAAAGTAACTCGGAATACATATAAACGTATCCATTCTCCCTTATCTGACTCTTAACATTGACCAAAAGCCCACAGGCAAGTGGCTTAACTGAGGCTTAACTGAGGCCAGTCCAAAGTCGTTTGGTCATTCAGAAATGCCTCCCCAATTTTGGTAATGATGGTGGGTTTTGAGGCTCTGTTTACCTGGCTCTGAAGATAACGGACTTCTAAGGATGAAGATTAAAAATTTCATGATAGTTTTTGTTTCTGTTCTGGGAGTGTTACATGGTTTAAACATTCACTGAAATGTTTCTTCTTAGAAATAAATTTTTCTTGCCCAATATGTGCTTTTATTGCAATATGGGGAAAAAAATGCCTCCCCAGTGTAGCTGGGCTCACCAGAAATTGACTGGTGGAGGAGACAGCCAGAATATTATCCACTAACCTGGAAAATAATGTCAAGATAGATGTAATTCCTAGATAGAAGAGATGAGAATGAAATAAATCTTGGAAGGGCAAGTAGAATTTTGCCAGGTAGTGAGAAGGAGAAAGATGTTTTGGATGGAGATGGACAGGAATGGGCAGTGCAGGAAACGGCAAGACTGTCCCCAGGGAAGTGCTGGGCTTCTGAACCATTCAGGGCATGCTTTCAGTGGCAGAAAATTATGGATGGATCAGTAGAGATTTGTGGGGGCCAGATCTGCACCAGGCTCTGGTACGGCTGCAATCCTGGGTTGACCCTGGATGACCCTAGGCTTGCCTGGGGTTCAAGGGTAATCCACCTAGGACAGACTCACAGGTGTACCAGGTATTCAGCCAGAATTGGGCTGCACTGAACCCCAAGCCCACTTCCTTGAGACATGCTACAAGAAACCTGTTAGACCAGCCGCACTCATTAAGAGCTCTGGGAACTGATATATAGTAAATGGCACCCCACTCCAGTACCCTTGCCTGGAAAATCCCATGGATGGAGGAGCCTGGTGGGCTGCAGTCAATGGGGTCGCGAAAAGTCGGGCACGACTGAGCGACTTCACTTTCACTTTTCACTTTCATGCTTTGGAGAAGGAAATGGCAACTCACTCCAGTGTTCTTGCCTGGAGAATCCCAGAGACAGGGGAGCCTGGTGGGCTGCCGTCTATGGGGTCACACAGAGTCGGACACGACTGAAGCGACTTAGCAGCAGCAGCAGAGACTGCAGTCGTGTTGAAGCAAAGGAAGATACGGTTTACCTGAGAGATGAGGTGAGGGTTTATAATAATCATGGCTGGCATTTCAGAGAGTACTTCATAAATAAAGAATCCATACCACAACCCTGTAACCGGGTTCTGCCCATTTTCCTTATTTAATGGAGGTGGGAAGTGTAACACAAGGAGCTTGAGTCTTGAGGAGCACTCAGTTAAAGAGCAGTGGAAAGCTGGGGTTCAAACCCAGGCAGTCTGCTATAAAAGCTGAGGCTCTTAACTTGACCTGTGTCCTACACACGGTTAGATGTCAAAAAGCGTCCTGGGAGATGGGAAAGGAAGGAAAGAGGGGAAAAAAGAAAAGTAAGTTAGTTTCTTGACTATATAGATAGCCAGGATCACCATATAGCCAAGAAACAGAAAGCTAGGAACTAAATAAATAAAGCTTTGGATGGTTGTCAGTTCTCATTCTTCTGCCACCTTTTATACAGGTGGCCTCCCCGCTTCTCTCACCATTTTCCTTCCCGTTTCTCCTTTTTGTCAGCTTATTTCTGCTTTTCTGCAAAGAAAACAGAAGACAAGTTTGTTCAAAATATTTACAAAGAAAAAAAAGAGAGAGAGATAAAGATAGAGGCCAAGTCTCCATCTTTTGTGGCGGTTAATTTATATTTGTTTTTCAACTCCTTCATAAAAGCTGTAACCTGAGCTCGTTAGGAAAATGCTTATGCAGATGTAAACTTTGGGGGTGTTTTACCTTGGTTATAGACCCTCAGTAAGTAACTTTTTAGGTAATAGGAAAACCCATTGTATGAGAAAGTAACACCTCTTACTGTAGTACAGTAGCTGTAATACTATGGCTGAGCTACTCAGTAAAAAGGAACCTTCCGCTCAGGTATGTTTGGGGTAGAAGTCAAGTCCTGTCCTCCACTTTGTTCTTCTCAGTGTTACTGATTGGGTGTTATTACAGAGAGAGGAAAGGAATATCCTGACAGAGAGTTTCAGGGGACCGAGCAAGCATATTATGATGAGATCCCCTCATCTTAAACTTATAGCCATGTTTATCATTTTTTTCTAATTGTATTTTTGGCTCCACTGGGTTTTCATTGCTGCGTGAGGGCTTTATTCTAGCTGCAGGGTGTGCTTCTCCTTGCAGTGGTTTCTCTTGTTGCAGAGCAAGCACTCTAGGGCAGGAGGGCTTCAGTGGTGGTGGTGCACAGGCTTAGTTGCCCCACGGCATGTGGACTCTTCCTAGACCAGAGATCAAACCCGTGTCGCTTGCGTTGGCAGGCAGATTCTTCACCACTGGTCCACCAGGGAAGTCCTATAGCTGCCTTTAGACCTCTACTACAGGCAGGGCGCAAGGACCTCCAGCAGCCTTGCGCACCTGTTTCACTCCTGCCTTTCTTCCTGTTGTCTGGAGAAGGCAATGGCACCCCACTCCAGGACTCTTGCCTGGAAAATCCCATGGACGGAGGAGCCTGGTAGGCTACAGTCTATGGGGTCGCAAAGAGTCGGACACGACTGAGTGACTTCATTTCACTTCACTTCTTCCTGTTGACAGTTTTGGGAGGACAGATAAAATGTCTCCAGCCCTTTCTGTCAATAAAGCATGGAAGACAAGAGCCTGCACTATGTGGCCTCTTCCTTCTTCCCCTTTCTCTGCTCTGGTCGAAGGCTGTCCTTTTCCTCAAAGCCCACCAGAAATGCCCCAGCAAGTGTGAGGCCTGGTCCTTGCTCACAGGCACCGCTCTCCTGCAGCAATAGGTCTCTGCAAGGCTGAGAGCTCATTTCACCTGTAGACCAGGAGCAAAGCTGCAGCTCAGCTGTCAAAGCTGGGTTTGCATGTCAGCAGTTAGTGGAGCTTAGCTTCTTCTGAGCAGCTGTTTTTCTCCACTTAAAAAAAAAAAAATGTGCAGCCCATATAGCATTTGCTACTGCTTAGGATGGGCGCATACTCTGTTACCTGAGGCATCTTCAGCTATTCTTGAGAATGTTTTTGATGTTGTTGTCAGGGCTGTCCCTGCAGTTTCCCAGAGGTGAAACTCCTAGAAGCTAGTTACCAGGAAGAACAGGTGGAAGTCCACAAAGACCCAGCTCTGACAGGTCAGATATTTAGCTTCAAGGCTTGAATCTGGTGTCCTGCCCTGTGGCAACAGGAAGAAACCAGTCCTTGGTGCCCTGCTTAGGTTCTGAGCCAGCTGAATGTGAGCAGGTGAGAAATTTCAGCCCTTCTTTTCTCCAGGGATTAATTCATTTCCGGGGTTGTAAATATTATATTTCATCCTTTTGCCTTACAGAACTGTGAGACTTGGAGGCGATCTGGGCCACCTGCCCA
The DNA here is from genome assembly GCA_006410675.1 of Oreotragus oreotragus. Lineage (NCBI taxonomy): Eukaryota > Metazoa > Chordata > Mammalia > Artiodactyla > Bovidae > Oreotragus > Oreotragus oreotragus. Next base: position 5,582 of record SJYX01003057.1, on the reverse strand, counting down.
GCAAGACTTTATGATGCATACAACACGGTGCAGAACTAAGCATGTGTCTTTATAGGCATTTAGAGCACACAGCTTTTTTTTTTCTTCTTCTTCTTCTTCTAGTTTTGCTGTTTTTTACTCGTAGTTGTAGATAAGGAATTAAGTTAACAAAGTGAATGATTTGATTTGCCTCTTAACGTAACATTAAAGTCTCATCTTATTCTCTTCCTTGAGATGGATACTTTTCATTTTTATAAAATGAAATCCATCCTGTCCCCCAGCCCATCTGTGTTCACTTGCGGTTCTCGCTGCTCTCCATTTTTGAAAGCTCCTTCTAAAATTACATGAAAGCAACCCCATTTTGACAAAATTAGAACTGGTAGGAAAGGCTTACCACGAGGCTGCGGAGAGAAGCTCAGCAAGACGTTTGTATTTTATTTTAACCTCTCTGGGTTCAACCTACAATTCAGTTGATTTTATAATTACTTCCCTAGGGCAGGTCTAAGTCTCTGACCTGGAGAAATAACAAATCCCAAAGTAGTCTCCTGGTTCAAAGATAGTGCAAATGAAGACTGTTTTGATCTACGTGTTTTAATCTTTGCACAGCTTCTTACAGAAAACTCCTTTGGACTTTATATAATTCTAAAGTAACGGGTATAGTATTAGTTTCATCCTTCCATCAACAGGTTTCCTCTTACCTTCTCATCCCACCTCCCCAGGCCACTCAATATCATCGTCAGGTCCTACTGATTTTTTTTTTAATAAGGCTTAATCTTTTTTAAAGAAGTTTTATGTTCACAGCAAAATTGAACAGAAAGTACAGATGTTTTCCATACCCTCTACTCCCACATATGCATGTTGCTGTTGTTTAGTTGCTAAGCTGTGTCCAACTTATTCAGTCCTAAATATTCATTGGAAGGATTGATGCTGAAGCAGAAACTGCAGTACTTTGGCCACCTGATGCGAAGAACTGACTCCTTGGAAAAGACCCTGATGCTGGGAAAGACTGAAGGCAGGAGAAGAAGGGGATGACAGAGGATGAGATGGTTGGATGGTATCAATGACTCGATGAACGTGAGTCTGAGCAAGCTCTGGGAGTTGGTGATGGACAGGGAAGCCTGGCTTGCTGCAGTCCATGGGATCGCAAAGAGTCAGACACGACTGAGCAACTGAACTATGTAAAACTCTCTTGTGACCCCATGGACTGTAATCTGCCAGGTTCCCCTGTCCATGGGATTTCCCAGGCAAGAATACTGGAGCGGGTTGCCATTTCCTTCTCCAGGGAGTCTTCCTGACCCAGGGATCAAACCTGTGTCTCCTGCACTGGCAGGTGGATTCTTTACCACTGAGCCACCAGAGAAGCCCCACATATGCATAGCCTCCCCGTTATCAACATCCTCCACCAGGATGGCACATTTATTAAAACTGATAACCCTACACCAAAACATCTTTATCACCCAACGGTCACAATTTACATTAGGGTTTGCTTTTTTTTCGGCTGTGCCATGCGTCTTGCAGGATCTTAGTTCCTGCAGTGGAAGCAGAGTCCTAACCACTGAACCACCAGGGAATTCCCTAGGGTTCACTCTTCGTGTGGTGTATTCAGTGGGTTTGGACAAAGATATAATGAAATGTATCCATCATTATGGTGTCATACAGAGCATACTCTAAAAATCCTCTGGACATAGTATTAGTTCCAACCATCCATCAGTATGTTTCCTCTTTCCTCTTCAGTCCCTCCTCCCACCTATCCCCATATTGTTAGTCACTAGGTCCTGATGATTTTTTAAAAATTTTATTCATTTATGGTTGTGCTGAGTCTTCATTGCTCCACACAGGCTTTCTCTAGTTGCCAAGAGGGGGCTACTCGCTCGTTGCAGTGCGCAGGCTTCTCGTTACAGTGGCTTCCCTTGCTGTGGAGCATGAGCTCTAGGGCCTGAGGGCTTCGGTAGTTGTGGCTCATGGGCTCAGTATTTGTAGGACATGGGCTTAGTTGCCTTGCTGCATGTGGGATCTTCCTGGACCAGGGATCGAACCCGTTTCTCCTGCATTGGCCCGCCAGGGAAGTTCCAAGGTCTTGATGATTCATAACAACAAAGTATTTCTTGAATCCATCTCCTCAATACGTATTATTGAGTCCTGGTGTAGGCTATCTTTTCTTCTCTAGATCAGTGCCTGGCTTGTATTACAAACTTCATAAATTGGGATCAGTGAAAGAACAAATGAATGCGGACAACAGTTCTCTAACCCAGGGTGAAAAATCTCTCTAGATTTGTCCTCCATCTAGTTGCTAAAGTTATCTAACCAAAATGCAAATCTTATTTTATAATACTTTTCAGTTAAAAAAAAAAGTTTTACATGGCTCCCAGGCCAGACACCAGCTGCTTCCCCGGTGCATCACCCGCTATGCCTCACTCATGCCTCACCCTGTTGCAGTACCTCCCTCCCAGCCACAGGGACCACCTTATAACCCTTCCTTGCTGCACAGACCCCCGCTCTCTCCAAGCCCCACACTTCCTCCTTCGAAATATTTCCCCTGTTTCCTGGAAACAGTGGCTTCTTCGTTGTTCTGGGGGTTTTGTAATGACATAATCTGTTTCAGAGTTTATGTGCCCAGGCTCCCTTATCTTCCTCTCCATTAAGCCTACGTCTACCTCAGATGTTCTATCAGGATTTAGTAGTTATAGATCCAAAGTAGGGAGCTAGAAGGGAGTTTCAGGCTGGGTTTCTTTGGCTGGAAGCTAGAAAACGTATATATGCTAAACAGAAAAGTGAAACCAAGAAGTAGCCACCCTGCACATGCTATCAATTACTCCTTCCTTTCCCCATCCCTGTGGCTCAGATGGTAAAGAATCTGCCCACATGCGGTAGAGCTGGGTTCAATCCCTGGGTCAGAAAGATCGCCTGGAGAAGGGATAGACCATCCACTCCAGTATTCTTGGGCCTCCCTGTTGGCGGAAAGCCAGAGCGTGGTGCTCTGTTCGTTACCCTCAGCTATGTAATTCTGGAGACTAGCCCCTCCAGGTCCAAGTCTGGCCCCCAAGTTTCTCCTCCCATGCCCTGTCACTAGATGATATCATGTACTAGGTGCCAGGTACAGTCCAGCCCTGGGGAAGGTAAAAGGCTGAGCAGATTAGGTATACCCAGGCTGTATGGAGAACCCACAGCCATGGACGTAGCACAGGGCGCATCCCCAAAGAAATAAGTGAAAGTGAAGTCACTCAGTCATGGTCGCTTCTTTGTGACCCCGTGGGCTGTAGCCCACCAGGCTCCTCCGTCCATGGAACTTTCCAGGCAAGAGTACTGGAGTGGGTTGCCATTTCTTTCTCCAGGGTATCTTCCCAACCCAGGGATCGNAAAGTGAAGTCACTCAGTCATGGTCGCTTCTTTGTGACCCCGTGGGCTGTAGCCCACCAGGCTCCTCCGTCCATGGAACTTTCCAGGCAAGAGTACTGGAGTGGGTTGCCATTTCTTTCTCCAGGGTATCTTCCCAACCCAGGGATCGATCCCGGGTCTCCCACATTTCAGGCAGATGCTTTACTGTCAGAGTCTCCAGGGAAGCCCTTAAATAAGGCTACAGCTTTATTTACCCTAGAGCTGTTTTGTCTATGACAGATCCCTCCTAGATGGTACTCAAGGAAGTTCAACAACAGAAACTCCAAGGACCTCTCCTGGCAGCAACAGTACCCCCCGAGGGGATGCATTACTGAAACCCACTCTATAAAATGGCCTCAGGAACAACTTTATGAAATCCAGAATAACTCCCAAAGTTACTCATGTTCCCTGCTAGAAAATATCACTGCTACAAGATTGGCAAGCATGAGCCAGCATGGTGAAAATTTGGCAGGAAGAAAGCTCAGAAATAGCGCTTGGCCAGACATTGTATAACTCCTCTGGAAAGTTCAGACTAACATCAAGTTAATTTGTCAGAAGGGGAGTTGTTTGCTAGAATTCTGACTACCACCCTTTAAGCTGAATGTTAAGCTGATGGTTTAACAGCCACCCCTCTGCCCTCGGAGGTCTGGCTCAAGTTTATACCTGGCGCACAGCAGTCCTTAGAGGTCATTCTGAAGGGGATGAGCGGTAGCTGTGGGTCTGAGGCTAGCTCAAGCGAGTTCTCAGAGCAGGCTTGTATTCAGTTCAGCTAACATTGGTAGAACACCTGCTGGTTGCTACGTGCTGCCTGGGGTGCTGGCCAGAGGAACTCTATCTGTGCTCTTGAGAAGCTCACAGGGAGTGGAGACTGATGTAGTCAGGGCAGTGGTACCGGTGATGCCCTTGGAACTAAGGGACCATAGAGGTGGGACTGGAAGAGGTGTTCTTGATATCACTCTGAGCTTTGAGAAGTGTGTCTGTGCAGGTCTAGCAACAAGGAGAGTAAGAGTACTAAGCACAAAAGGTGGGAGTCGGGGCTGGACTGTTAAGTCAAAAGCTACAGAGACAGTTGGGCAGGGTGGAGGCTAGGGTGAGGCAATTTTATGGTGCAAAATGTAAGGCAGCACTCGTTCTTAGGGCCATGAAGATGCAGGGTCAGAACCGAAGAGTGAGTGTCTCCTTAAGTTTTGAACCCTGGGTCCTTGATTGCCTCACCCTGGTCACAGCCTGGTTGTTGAATATAGTCACCATGGGTATTCTGTGCCATCCTAAGGAGCTAGGATTTTGTCTTTCAATCCTGGAAGACTTTGAAGCATTTAAGTCAGGGGATAGACCTAGGAAGACTGGCATTTTACAAATATCACCCCAGCCACTGTCGGGGCTGGGGCTTGACTAGAGACAGAGCCTGCTGAAGAGTCTATTTCAGTAGACCAAGCAAGCAAGAAGGATGACCGGAACAAGAAGTCAGATGGAAGCAGTGTAGTCTTACAGTATTTAAGAGGTGAAAGTTAGGAAGCCTGAATGACATGTAGTAAATGAGGAAGCAGGAAGGCTATAGGATGGCGTCTGGGTTTCTAGGGCAGTTCCCAGGCAGCAGAAGTGGAGATATTAAGAGATATTAAGTAGCACAGGATAGAGGAGGAGGGGCTGGCACAGGAATGAAGAAGGGGAGGGGCTGGGGGAACTGTGGATTTGGTCTCAGGGATATTTGGGGTTAAGATGCCCCAGGGGCAGCCAGGTGGGGATGTCCAGCAAGGAGCTGGATGAATGGATACGTTAGGAGAGAAGTGAGAGCAGGAGTGCAATTCAGCATGTGTTTTGTAGATTAAGCCATATGGGTTTCCCAGGGAGGAACCATAGACTGAGATGGTCAAGGGGTCTGAGGGCCAAACCCAGGGGAACTGGAGGCCACCACCAAACTTATTTCAGGTGCCAGAAAGACTCACAGTAATGACACTGAGGAAGATGGTCAGAGGAGAAGGCGTAAAAAAGAGAAAAGGTATCCAGCTGTCTTGGAGTGACCAGCCACGTCAGTTCCCAGAGAGGTCCTGGGAAACCTGGGCGGCATGCCTGGGCCGCAGTGGCTGTCACTGCTGCCCCTTTCTCAGAGTGTGAGGAGAAGCCAGACTGACAGCTGGTGAGTAACTGGAAACGAGGCGAGAGGGTCAGGGAATGTAGGCCAACGAGCGGTTCCCAGCCAAGGCAATGTCTAGATACGGCATCTCGGG
>SJYX01003055.1:73884-108483 GCA_006410675.1 Oreotragus oreotragus | reverse complement strand
ATTCCTTGTCTTGGAATTTTATTGGTATCCCACGTAAACCAAGTTATTCAGCCTCTTTTTCTTCACTAATTTTCCTACTACACTATTTCTTTCTAATTTCCCTCTATATCTTTAATTAAGCAATTAATTCCTAGGACGCTGACTCCATCCCTGCTTCTAATTACCCTGAATCCACCGGGGCTGGACACCGGCAGTTTTCCTACAGATGTCTCCATTTTTCTCCTCATCCTAACTTTAATAAAATTTAACTACTGGGGTGAATGTGGAGTAGAGGAAACCCCTCAGACATAGACTCAAAAGCAATCAAGTGATCAATGAAGATAATAAAAATTTATTTCCAGTTAACTATTAATCACCATTACACACCATGAATGTTTGAAAGAAAAGTATTTTCCTCTATTTCAAATAAACAGAAGGCATTTATAATTGAAATTTCAATTGATATGAGCTCAGAAGAAACATTAAGCTTAATAAATACAATTAATTCACAGTAAAAATTGAGAACTAAAAAGAAATTGAGCTAATGTCTTACATTTGAATGGAAATTGCAATGTTACCCACTGACTGCTGCTTAATGAGTAATTAACACTGTTATATTAAAATCTGGATTTACAGATTTCTTCCTTTAATTACTAACTGAACTATAAATAGGGATTTTCATTGACTCAAATGCACATTCTGTAGGATGACTTTGGAAATTGTGTGTAACCTATGAGTTTGTAATGTAACAATGTAACGTATGAACTTGCTAAAAAGAGTCTTATTCTGATATACAGAAACACAATGCACTAATTTCCTAGAAAATCATGTACAGTTGACCCTTTGAACAAACTGGGGGTTAAGAGTGCCCATCCTCCACACAGTTGAAAAATCAAAGTATAGCTTCACTGTCAGCCCTCCCAGTCTGTGGTTCCAGTCTGTGGGCCATGTGGATCTCATGGTCCACATCCATGGATGCAAGCAACTTTACATTAAGTAGTACTGGAGTAGTTGTTTGTTGAAAGCAATCTGCACAGAAGCGGACCTGTGCAGTTCAAACCCATGTTATTCAAAAGTCAACTGTACCTTCTTAAATGTTTAAGAAAAATATTAATTTGTTCTTTCCATACTCAGTTAGCTTTATTCAACTTTCAAACTTTAACATTAAATCCTGAACCCCTGAAAAGATTTCCAAATATCCATCCAATGAAATAAAAATTTACATGTTAAGGCAAAACAAGAAAAATTTAAACAGAAAACTTTTTCTCTGCTCACTGGCCGTCTCTCTCCCCTTTACCGTGCACTGAGTATCTGCATTATGAGTTAACCGGACTTCTTCAATGGCAGAAATATCTGCTGCTGCTGCTGCTAAGTCACTCAGTCGTGTCCGACTCTGTGCAACCCCATAGACAGCAGCCCACCAGGCTCCCCTGTCCCTGGGATTCTCCAGGTAAGAACCCTGGAGTGGGTTGCCGTTTCCTTCTCCAATGCATGAAAGTAAAAAATGAAAGTGAAGTCGCTCAGTCGTGTCCGACTCTAGCGACCCCATGGATTGCAGCCTACCAGGCTCCTCCCCGTCCATGGGTACTGGAATGGGGTGCCATTGCCTTCTCTGCAGAAATACCTACTCAACCATAAAGATCACTTTTCTTCTGGCTACAGCCATGTAGCTCCTTAGAAGAGAACATCCCTTTCTCAACCCTCTAAGAGTTCATGATGACTCACTGCTAGTCCTTTGCATATAAATGTCTTTGGTGAGCTTTATACAAAATGCCAATATATCATTTCCCTTAAAGACAGTGTTTGGTGCACAACACGTTAGTGAGACGACCTGGGGAGATGATGGGCCACACCTAATGGAAGTTCTTAGCTTCAGTACTGAGATTTTATTAATGTTACTTGGTATATTTCTTATATCCTATTTTATGATTATTGTTTCTCACATTAAATCACATAAATTCTCACATTATCTGCTACTGAGCCTCAGATAAAATTAATGATGATTTGAAAAACTGACCAAATCTATCATTCTGTAAGATAAGTGATTGTAACAGTGCAACTCTAGATACAAAAAGAAGCAACAAGAGGGAACTATTTCCTGGACCATAACAGACTAGAAATACAGGCAGTCTAAAGGTTTTTGACTGCTGTTAACAGGGCCTGGCCCAGTAATAGAACATTGAGTGGCCTATCAATGAAATCTTCACCTGACCTGGTAGGACAGACTGGCCATGAAAGGCCTCCCAAACCTTCGTCAAAATTAAGACCCAAAGGTGAGAGATTGTAAAATAAACAATGTTGCCCACATCCAGTTATACAAGAATCAAGTCACTAGCCACTGCGGTCATTGACCTCCAGTAACCTTGAAGGGAATTCAGGGAGAAGGTCAGGATGAGGCGCTCTACGCTCTGAGGAAAACTGGCAGAGCAGGACTTCAGACAGACATTTTCAGGAGAATTTATTGTGAACCTGATTCTTGCATCTTTCCATACTTAGAAAAGCACTACACATACTAGCTAAAGTGTCTGTTCCTCATGATTAGAAGGAAACTTCCACTGGAATGTGTGCTTGATTGCACTTTGCCCCTTTATCAACATACGGGCCTCCCCCTTCACCTCTGCACAGCAGTTCTCAATACTCTCTGAGAGACTGTCTGCCAGGCTGTAATCCTTAGTCTGGCTCCAAGAAAGCTTTCCGTTTCATTCTCAGATTGACTATTGATTAATTTTTATCATCAACACACCGAAACTTTTGGTGAAACGGGAGTAAAAGCCAGTTAAATGAGTAAAATAGTTTAGCCAGTTAAGTTCTTTCCATTATTGTTGTGTTGTGTGTGTGTGTGTGTGAAATGAGAGGGAATTTGAGTTTACTTATGAGAATGAAATTTTTAATACTGTTTGGAAGTGCATGGACTTTCCTATATGCAGTCTCCATGACGACATCAAACAGATTTGGATTCAAGTCCTCTGGCTCTTTACAAGCTAGAAAAAGTTACTTAACTTCTTAAAGTCCTACAAGAGAGAAGATAGTTAATCTGTTTCACTGATTTGAAAATATTAACATAAAATACATAACATAGCTATCATGGTACCAAAAATAGACTAAGTTCACAGTAAATATTATCTATGTACTACTAACAAAAATAATTTTTTATTAATAGGCTGTAAAATGCTCTTGGTGGCTTCTATCAAGGCAAAGAAGATGTGCTATTTCAATCTATTAATATTTACCTTGATTAAAGAATAATACTTAGAAATTTCAAGTTTCTTTCTCAGAGACAATGATTTCCAATATAGGGCATTAGCTTTTTTTTAGGTAGATAGGTAATAAAATTAAGTTTTAATTGTTTTTTCCAGTTTATCTCTGGTGAATAAGGATGTCTACAACATTTCTGTCTTTTAAACCATGTTTATTAAGTGACTGCACAAATGACTTATAAAGTCATTTTTAAGACACTCAAGCAAATTTATGAATATAGCTGCTGTATCCATTGCATGCAGAGAAAGATCTAAAAAAACTCCATTACTGACCAGAAAAAAAATCTTGTTCTTAAATAGAATAGAATGTTCAAAAGTGATTTAAAATTTCTGAAGAAAGGCTATGTTTTTCATTTTGGTCATAAACCCATTATTATTGTCTCTTTTATTGCATTTGCTCACCAGAAATGTGCTTTTCTTCTCCTTGACCTAGTTTCTGGAAATTAAATTGAGTTAGCTTTATATCACTGTACCAAAGCTTCTAGAATCAGAGCCTCTTGGGTAAGTTTGTTGATTAAATCAAATCAGAAATTGTCTTGTTACTGTGTGCTGACATTGATTCTGACTTGATAGCAATTATCTGTAATAATTTTTGTCAGTAAGCTATTCTTGGAAGAATCAGAAATTGAAATTGAATAGATTTTATATTGCTTACGTTATGAGATCAACCTCAGCTTTGCTCAGCTTTTATTCCTATTTTAAAAATAAGTAAAATTTAGGTGTTATCCAATCCCTAAACAAATTACTGAGCACTTGTACTGACATAGTACTAGGCTCTGTAACTGCAAAAATTAATAAAGCCACAATCTTTGCCCTCAAGTTACTCTTAGCTTCACGGAGTGGATTGAACAAGAGGAAAGTGATCGTAGCATTTTTCCAATGCAAACCATATTGTAAACCTATAAATAGAGTTTCTTTCTGAATCCCAGCAGAGAAAAAGATGAAAAGGATCAGAAAAAAAAAAAAAAAACTGAAAAAAATGCTCCATGCTAAGAGCTATGATAAACATTTTAAATACAGTATTTCAGTTAAAACTATAGCAACATTGACAGAGATCATCATCCTTATTTAATAAAGAAGTTCTCTTATTTAATAAGTGAGGAAACTAAGACTTGGAATTAAGTAGCTTGTCCAAGATCATGAACCTAGTAAATGGACATTGAGAATTTGCATTTCAGGAATGGTGTAGTAATGGGAAAAGAAAAAAAAAATAGGTTACAAGTTCTGCAGGTCATGTGTGGGGACAGAAGAGGAGTGAAAATAAACAACAACATATTCCCCCAAAGCACACTAGTCACCTCATCCTCTGTGTCAAGTACCAAGATTTCTGAACTGTAGCTTCTAGCTTCTGTCTTCACTAGATCATGAGTGAATGTCATGCCCGTTTTTTTGTTTCTTTGCCTTGAATTTCTGCTCAGCTAATGGCTACTGAATGGTTATATTCCAAACAGTTATGTGTTTAATCTCATATAAGGAATGTCTTCTGATATTTCAAAGCAACCACTTAAAGTTGTCAATGACAGTTTTAAAAAGTCCATTTCTGGGTCATGATTTTATTCTACCATAGAATTTAAATGCATAATTGAAATGCAGCAGAGAAGTACTGAATTCTCCAGTAAAAGGAAGTGAAATATCTTGCTGCAATATGACAGGAATCAAGTTCATTTGTTTAATTTTATATGTATTGCATGCAGACATAATTTATGTTACAAATTCTTTCAAAAATATACCATTTTAAATGTCTCTTTGAATTTATATTAGTCAAATGAGTATATTTTTATTATTCCAACTTTCCCCTAATACTTCTTATGTTATAAAAACAGGTTCAGATCTTTAGGTAGAGGTTCTTGTAGCCATAGGTTTTAAAACAAAGTCATGGAATACAAGTAAATGTCTCTACAATTCACTATAGTCCTGCATAATGTGTTTAATCTCATATAAGGAATGTCTTCTGATATTTCAAAGCAACCACTTAAAGTTGTCAATGACAGTTTTAAAAAGTCCATTTCTGGGTCATGATTTTATTCTACCATAGAATTTAAATGCATAATTGAAATGCAGCAGAGAAGTACTGAATTCTCCAGTAAAAGGAAGTGAAATATCTTGCTGCAATATGACAGGAATCAAGTTCATTTGTTTAATTTTATATGTATTGCATGCAGACATAATTTATGTTACAAATTCTTTCAAAAATATACCATTTTAAATGTCTCTTTGAATTTATATTAGTCAAATGAGTATATTTTTATTATTCCAACTTTCCCCTAATACTTCTTATGTTATAAAAACAGGTTCAGATCTTTAGGTAGAGGTTCTTGTAGCCATAGGTTTTAAAACAAAGTCATGGAATACAAGTAAATGTCTCTACAATTCACTATAGTCCTGCATGTCCTTATCAGTTTTACTGGTCATTTTGAACCTATGCACGTATCAGTAATGCAATGCGGGAGACCTGGGTTCCATCTCTGGGTCGGGAAGATCCCCTAGAGAAGGGCATGGCAATCCACTCCAGTATTCTTGCTTGGAGAAATCCCACTGATGTAGGAGCCTGGTGGGCTATAGTCCATGGGGTTGCAAAGAGTCAGACAAGACTGAGTAGCTAAGCACAGCACAGCATATATCAATAAACATTATATTTATAAGTAATATAAATTACAACTCATTTTGAGCCTTAATCAGAATCAGTTTATAAACAAAAGAAAGCTATGGAAGCGCAGGTATCAGTGTCTTCCAATACTTCTGATTTACACAGGGATGGAGCAGCCATGATGCCCTGGAAATGGACATGTGCGCTGATTTAGAGGCTTGCTCTGCCAAGCCACCCTGGAGAAGCACTCCGCTGAGGCATCAGCTAACAAATGAACCTTTGCTCTGCCAATCTCTTTTGCTCTTCTTTCCACATCAAACCCCATACTGACAACCCAAAGTAAGTTTAGCAAATAAGCAAGACTTCTCTCTAGAGTATTCAGAATTACACTGTACATTCTGATGTGGCAACATAAATCAATTCATTCAATACACTGGTCTATATCAGACCCTGTGCTCATCACTAGGGCTGTAGACCGTGGTGGCATTTACAGTTTATTAGCAGACACACATAACTAAATGAGAAATCACAGTCTCATGTGAAAGTGATAGAGGAGTTTTGAGATTTCAGGAAATGCTTCTCTAAAGAATATATCGTTATACGTCAGGTTAGAGAAAAAATGCATGGAGAATAAGAAACAAAATGAACAAAGTTACCAGGTCCATGAGAAAGTATCTGAACCATTCACTTATGGAATCTAAAAAAGCAAACTCACGGAAGTAGAATAGAATGGTGATCCATAGAGGCTGGGGGTGGGGATGGAAGCAGGGGAGAGAGGATGGCAAGATGCTATTCAAAAGGTATAAATATCCACTTATAATATTAATAAATTCTGCAGATCTAACATACAGCATAGTGACTGTGATTAACAGCACTGTACTATATACTTGAAAGTTGTTAAATGAGTACAACTTAAATGTTATCAACACACACACACATACAAATGTTAATTATGTGACAGGATCAAACTGCTAAACAACCTTATTGTGGCAATTACTTTGCAATATGAATGTGTATCAAATCCTCACTGTTGTACATGTAAAAGCACATGTCATAGGTCAATAATATCTCAATATAGTTGGAAAACTATTTTCTGAAGAAGTTGCCTTTATATTTTGTGATAGACTATAATTTTTCAAAATGTTACCAACAGATATGTTTAGTATATTCTGCTTTAGTCTGTCAGGAAAAAATGGCAGCTTGGACAAGGATGAATTTGAATCTGATTTCACTTGTTTTGGCTACCTTTAATTATTCAGAAAACATGAATCTCTCCAGAGAGGAACTGGTGGTCTCTAGATAGTACTCAAAGTATTATTGCTCCTCATTACATTTGAGGTTAAATTTATTGGTCATTTTAGTTAATTTATATATTATATCATGTTACTGGTTGCTTTCCTTTTCAGTTCAGTTCAGTCGCTCAGTCCTGTCTGACTCTTTGCAACCCCATGAACTGCAGCACGCCAGGCCTCCCTGTTCATCACCATCTCCCAGAGNCATCTACGTTAGGCCACCGGCGTCCTCTTGAATATCGAGGGGGTGCCCCGCCTTGGGCTCCCCCTCGCGTGGATCTTAAAAGCTGGGACAAGTGAGTAGACATGGTGAGCCTCCAAGCCCCAGATGGGAATTCAGCCAGAAATTAGAGAGAAGACAACGGGGGAAACCAGTCCAGCAACTGACTCCGGCCTCTATTGTTCAGAAGGCCTTTTATACTTTTGATTATACATAGAGATCAATGGGTAATACAAAATTATGCAGCGTCAGCAGCCCAGACTCTTATCAAAGCCAGGTTTTTCTCTCTGCATACCTAATTATATACACAAGTCTTAGGTGATTTACATCATCTTCTGGCCAAAAGGGCCAATTAACATTTTATAGCCTTTTTTCTGATAAGGGTTTGTCAACCAGAAGACTTATTTGTGTTGATCTTCCCAAAGTCTGGTGCCACTCTCAGGAAGCACTAAATAAAGTTACATTCTTACATAGCAAAGATACAGCGACTTATAACTAGTAAAAGGAGTATAGTGATTTATAACAAAAAAAAGTAATTAACTCAAAAGTCTAGTGTTGCTAACATCAAAACTACTATATATCTTTTTCCATATCCCGTTTACATTGATTAACATCCTTCCAGGTGGCTAAAAGATAAAGAATATGGAGGCCTGGCAGCAATCATTGAGTCAACAGTGAAAACTCGTCACCAATATGATTTTTAACTCTTTAGAAATGGCTCTGTATCTTTAAGATGCTTTTAAGCTTTGTGCCTCTTGCGGTTTGGGGCAATAAGCAATTCACAAGCTGAAAGAGGTTGGGGAACCTGTTAGGCAAGCTAGAAAGCTATCAGAGGGGGTTTAACTGAAACATCCCTTTTAAATGAAGAAGACTAAAGCCTTGATTTGACCTTTTCCAGAGAATATCAGAAGAGCAGAGTACAAAAGCCGGCAGATTTTTTGGTTTTTCTTTGGGTACATGCTCAGGAAATTCCAGGGGGAACTCCTGAAGCCTGATCATGTCCTTGCGTTTGTCAGGCTTCTTCTCTTGGCCTTGTCACAGGCAGGATTCCTCACGCTGGCTCCCGGCATCCAGGAGATAGTGAAGGACAGGGAAGCCTGGTGTATTGCAACTCATGGGGTCACAAAGAGTCAGACATGACTTAGCAACCGCACGACAGCAGTTGTGTGCAGTTGAAATGCTACATGAGGTCTCAGTTCATTTCGAGAATATGACTACTCAGCTTTGGGTTCTTTTTGTGTATAAGCAGTCTTGTCTGTGTTCCCCCATGTTCACTTCAGTTCAGTCCCTCAGTTGTGTTGACTCTTTGCGACCCCTTGAATCACAGCACACCAGGCCTACCTATCCATCACCAGCTCCTGGAGTTCACTCAGACTCACGTCCATTGAGTCAGTGATGCCATCTGGCCATCTCATCCTCTGTTGTCCCATTCTCCTCCTGCCCCCAATCCCTCCCAGCGTCAGGGTCTTTTCCAATGAGTCAACTCTTTGCATGAGGTGGCCAGAGTATTGAAGTTTCAGCTTCAGTATCAGTCCTTCCAATGAACACCCAGGACTGATCTCCTTTAGGATGGACTGGTTGGATCTCCTTGCAGTCCAAGGGACTCTCAAGAGTCTTCTCCAACACTACAGTTCAAAAGCATCAATTCTTTGGCATTCAGCTTTCTTCACAGTCCAACTCTCACATCCATACATGACTACTGGAAAAACCATAGCCTTGACTAGATGAACCTTTGTTGGCAAAATAATATCTCTGCTTTTCAATATGCTGTCTAGGTAGGTCCTAACTTTTCTTTCAAGGAGTAAGCCTCTTTTAATTTCATGGCTGCAGTCACCATCTGCAGTGATTTTGGAGCCCAAAAAATAAAGTCTGACACTGTTTCCCCTCTATTTCCCATGAAACAATGGGACCAGATGCCATGATCTTCGTTTTCTGAATGTTGAGATTTAAGCCAACTTTTTCACTCTCCTCTTTCACATTCATCAAGAGGCTTTTTAGTTCTTCTTCACTTCCTGCCATAAGGGTGGTGTCATCTGCATGTCTGAGGTTATTGATATTTCTCCCCGTAATCTTGATTCCAGGTTGTGCTTCTTCCAGCCCAGCGTTTCTCATAATCCATTCTGCATATAAGTTAAATAAGCAAGGTGACAGTATACAGCCTTGACGTACTCCTTTTCCTAGTTGGACAGTTGTTTCATGTCCAGTTCTAACTGTAAGCGTCTTTTAATTTCATGGCTGCAATCACCATCTGCAGTGATTTTGGAGCCCAAAAAAATAAAGTCTGACACTGTTTCCACTGTTTTCCCATCTATTTCCCATGAAGTGATGGGACCAGATGCCATGATCTTCGTTTTCTGAATGATGAGCTTTAGGCCAACTTTTTCACTCTCCTCTTTCACTTTCATCAAGAGGCTCTTTAATTCCTCTTCACTTTCTGCAGGGATGTCATCTGAATATCTGAGGTTATTGATATTTCTCCTGGTAATCTTGATTCCAGCTTGTGCTACTTCCAGCCCTGCATTTCTCATGATGTACCCTGCATATAAGCTAAATAAGCAGGGTGACAATAGACAGCCTTGACATACTCCTTTTCCTATTTGGAACCCGTCTGTTGTCCCATGTCCAGTTCTAACAGTTGCTTCCTGACCTGCATATAGGTTTCTCAAGAGGCAGGTCAGGTGGTCTGGTATTCCCATCTCTCTCAGAATTTTCCACAGTTTATTGTGATCCACACAGTCAAAGGCTTTGGCATAGTCAATAAAGCAGAAATAGATGTTTTTCTGGAACTCTCTTGCTTTTTCCATGATCCAGCGGATGTTGGCAATTTGATCTCTGGTTCCTCTGCCTTTTCTAAAACTAGCTTGAACATTTGGAAGTTCACGGTTCACGTATTGCTGAAGCCTGGCTTGGAGAATTTTGAGCATTACTTTACTAGTGTGTGAGATGAGTTTGAATGTTTACTATTTGTCATTTTTGCTTTTATTCTTATATTTTAAGCATAGAATGCTTTGTTTCAACAGTCAAAACATCAAGTACTATTTCAATTCTAATATAGATGATTTCCCACTTTTATTTCCAAAGGATATAGTTGTTGACAGACCAACTTCTAGTAGATGAATACCTGGCATTTTTCTTAGTTTCACCTGATCTCATCTAGTACGTGTCCCTTTTTGCATGTTCTTTTGATCCACCCATTACCAGCCCAGCCAACAGGAAAGCCCAAGAATACTGGAATGGGTAGCTTATCCCTTCTCTGGAGGATCTTCCCAACCCAGGAATTGAACCAGGTCCTCTTGCAGTGTAGGCAGATTCTTTACCAGCTGAACTACAAGGGAAGCCCCTAATATTCATACAAGTGCTATTTTTTGGACGTTGATATATTTAGTCCCTATTTATAATTTGATTGCTTATGACCAAAGTTGGGTACATTTTAGCTTCTCAGCATGCGATGTGATATGAGATATAAATATGGAAGAATTACAAAGTATTCAAAAATTTGAGTCAGCATTTTTGTGAGTCTTTTACAGCATAAAACAAGGAGTTCGACCATTACACATTGAGGTTTTGGATACTTTAGATACTATGTTGTATTATTTACCATTCCAGTGAGAGAGAGTCAATTCCTAGGTAGGTTGATAAGAAGTCCAGGGTTCCTGAGGAGGAGAAAGGGGTCTGAGGCTCTCAAGGTAAAAAGGACAAACGTTATTTTCTATGATATAACAATGTATCTTGCTCAAGGACACATTTCTCCTTAACAAGAACCTTTTGACTAATCCTGTCATCTTAAAATGTATATTATAGGAGTGGGTCTGGTAAGATCAAGTGAAATATCAGAAAAAGACAAACACTGTTAGATTTCATATCTAAAATCTAAAAAACAATCTGAAAAGGAAATTTTTTAAAAATTTCACTTACAATAACATATTGTAAAGTTTTAAAATGTTGCTACTACTCAAAGTAATCTATAAAATCAATAAAATCTCTATAAGAATCCTAATGATATTTTTTGCAAACATAGTTAGAAGAAAACTGGCACTTTTAAACACAACTCCCCAAAGATGAAAATGTCAGATATGAAAGGTTCTTGGGAACTGTTCCTTGTCAGTGATTGTAAAAGGAGGTGGGGGAAAAGAGTGGGGAAATTGAAATCTTTAAATACTTTTTAAACTAGAGGTACCCTAAGAATTCTAAACCACAGTTACCTATGGTAGGTAGAGACCCCAGTTAATAACCACTGTGTATAATACGCAATGTTACTGAGGAATGCATGTTACATTTGTCAATAGCTGAGAAGCAGACAAACTTTGCGTCTCCATAGGTTGTTACATCTTTGGGAGTATAATTTTATTTGAACAAGGTTAACCATAGATCCAATAAAGACCACAAATATGGTGATTTCTCTTAATTGAAAAGTTTCTCGTTGTCCCATTTACTATCTCAAGCAGCTTGCGAAGCTGGAACTCATGATTTGAAATGTATCCCCTTTGGCTTAATTCAAAAGAGACATTGTCTTCTCTAAAAAACAAAAGTTGTTATGAATTAATTGCAATGAACTCACAGCCTCCTACACTGGAGTATGAAGAAAGTCAACAAATTCTTTCAAAGGAGGTGGTTTTGCCAAGACTGGGTGTCACAGATTTTCTTTGCGACCCCACGGACCATCGCCCACCAGGCTCCACTGTCCCTGGGATTTCCCAGGCAAGAATACTGCAGTGGGATCCCATTTCCTTCTCCACATAAAATGAATACAAAAGGTTGTAAGAAGCAACTAAATGAGGGCTACTCCTTAAGAAGAAGATAAAGAAAGGGAGCGTCACTGATAAACCACTCACTTCTGCCAATACAGTTTACAGCACAGCACTGCTGAAATTGGACCACTGCAGATGGAATGAGGCTCCTCTACTGCAGAGTAAATGAAGAAGAAAATTACTTTTTTAATTCTACCTGGGAGCAATTTAAAAGATACATGAAGAACCAGATACCAATCCATTTGCCCCATTTCCTTTATTGCCAATAGTTCACCTAGTAATTATAGTGACTTTGAACTAGTTTTCTGAAATTGTTTATTCCTTTTCAAAAATAAGAGTTATAGGAACATCTACTTTTCTATGTCAAATAATTAGATTATATGGCACACAGAGCGTACATTCCTAGTATGTATATATATTACATGAAGTGATGAATTGTTGATGGACTACCTGCTATTAGCTATCAGAGTTAAGGGGAAAAAACCATTAATACAGTGAGGTAGAACAAGCTTAGAGAAGAAACAGAAGATTGGAAGATTAGTTTAAAAGAGGGACTTTAATGTTTGGCCATAGAATTTGAGGTTAAAAGTAAAGAAATGAGACTAAGACAGGAGTGAGGAAGAGTGAATGAACTGTAGCTTCCAAGAGATCATATCCCTGAGGTGACTACAAGGGATTTCTACCATCACATCACCAGACTTCATGTAAACACAAAGAAGAAAAAGCTTCAAACTTGTCTATGCTCAATAAAAGCACTCCATTTTTCTGCTGTTGTCCTAGGTAATACCAGTGTTTTTTTAATTTCTGTAGTCAGAAGATATTTCTGGTATTTAATATACAAATTGTTCTTGGCACAATAAAGGAAAATATTTTTATAAGAAGAGGCAATCTCAAGTGATATTTCATCGAAATCTTAAGATTACAAGTGACATTTCCTTATCAAGAGGAATTTTCCTGCCAAAAAGCTAAATTTATCTGAGTAGATAAAAACTTTTACATAGTGCTTAAGAAATAAGTAACATATAAATTTAATCTTACCATTAAAAATTTCAGATGATTTTTTTTTAGTAATCTCTGAGGGAAAATTGAACTTTAAAGCCTGTGGGAAAGGGTAGCAGCATGTGGGAAAGAATTATTCAAAGATTTCAAACTGATATTCAAGTGTAGGAAATGAGAGAACAACAATTTAAAAGAGACCTTTTAAAAACAAAATATTTGAAACAGGCTTTTCTGAAAAATCAGAACTCTCCAAATCATCACAATAGTATAGCAGTTATCATTATTTTGAGGGTTCCTACTGTGTATAGACATAACTTAGCTCTTTCCAAAAACCCATAAAGGTGACATATTTAGCAGATTTACTGATGTGGAAACTCCATTCAAATAGGGTTACTTTAAACAAATTTTTTTTTATTGAAATATAGTTGATTTACAATGTTGTATTCCTTTCTGGTATAAAATAATTCAAAAGATATATATGTGTGTGTCTATATAAATTTAAAAATATGTATATAATCTTCTTCATATTATTTTCCATTATATTTTATTATCAACTAGAGTTTTGTTTTTTCCAAGTTAAGTATATAGAAAGTAACATAATAAAAAATAAAAGTTATTACATGAAAGACAAGAAGCTATCAAAAAGTACTGTGTTGTAAGTAAAGGTTTATAGGTTTACACAGCATAATCACTTGCATAGGCAATTCTAAGAAAATACATTTGGTTGACCTAAAGGATGCTTTACAACTCTGAATTTATATATGATAAAGTATTTTAGCTGGAACAGTACTGAGTCTTTGATGCAATGGCATGTAGAAGTAGACAGCACCTCATAAGAGTTTCTCTAGATGAAGCCTCCCAGACTGTCACAGGATACCTGGATATATGTGTCTAGCCCTCTCAGATCATGAACATCTTATTATAAAATTCAGACTTAAATTGAAGAAAGTAGGGAAAACCACTAGACCCTTCAGGTATAACCTAAATCAAATCCCTTACAATTACACAGAGGAGGTGACAACAGATTCAACGGATTAGAACTGATAGAGTGCCTAAAGAACTAAGGATGAAGGTTCATGACATTGTACAGGAGGTAGTGATCAAGACCATTCCCAAGAAAAAGAAATACAAAAAGGCAAAATGGCTGTCTGCAGTGGACTTACAAATCACTGAGAAAAGAAGAGAAACTAAAGGCAAAGAAGAAAAGGAAATATATACATATCTTAATTCAGAGTTCCAAAGAATAGCTAAGAGAGATAAGAAGGCCTTCCTCAGTGATCAATGCAAAGAAATAGAGGAAAACAATAGATGGGGAAAGCTAGAGATCTCTTCAAGAAAATTAGAGATACCAAGGGAAAATTTCATGCAGAGATGGGCACAACAAAGTACAGAAACTATATGGACGTAACAGAAGCAGAAGATACTAACAAGAAGTGGCAAGAATACAAAGAAGAACAATACAAAAAAGGTCTTAATGACCCAGATAACCATGATGGTGTGATCACTCACCTAGAGCCAGACATCCTNTAGAGATACCAAGGGAAAATTTCATGCAGAGATGGGCACAACAAAGTACAGAAACTATATGGACGTAACAGAAGCAGAAGATACTAACAAGAAGTGGCAAGAATACAAAGAAGAACAATACAAAAAAGGTCTTAATGACCCAGATAACCATGATGGTGTGATCACTCACCTAGAGCCAGACATCCTGGAATGAGAAGTCAAGGGGCCTTAGGAAGCATCACTATGAAAAAAAAGCTAGTGGAGGTGATGGAATTGCAGCTGAGCTATTTCAAATCCTAAGATGAAATAGCTAAAAATTATGCTGTTAAAGTGTTGCACTCAATATGCCAGCAAATTTGGAAAACACAGCAGTGGCCACAGGACTGGAAAAGGTCATTTTCATTCCAATCCCAAAGAAAGGCAATGCCAAAGAATATTCAAACTACCACACGATTGCACTCATCTCACACACTAGCAAAGTAATGCTCAAAATTCTCCAAGATGGGCTTCAACAATATATGAATCATGAACTTCCAAATGTTCAATCTGTATTTATAAAAGGCAGAGGAACCAGAGATCAAATTGCCAACATCTGTTGGATTATAGCAAACGCAAGGGAGTTCCAGAAAAACATCTACTTCTGCTTTATTGACTATGCCAAAGCCTTTGACTGTGTAGATCACAACTGAGAATTTTGAGCATGACTTTACTAGCGTGTGAGATGAGTGCAATTGTGTGGTAGTTTGAGCATTCTTTGGCATTGCCTTTCTTTGGGATTAGAATGAAAACTGCCCTTTTCCATTCCTGTGGCCACTGCTGAGTTTTCCAAATTTGCTGGCCTATTGATGGCAGCACTTGCACAGCATCATCTTTCAGGATTTGAAACAGCTCCACTGGAATTCATCACCTTCACTAGCTTTGTTCATAGTGATGCTTTCTAAGGCCCACTTGACTTCACATTCCAGGATGTCTGGCTCTAGGTGAGTGATCATACCATTGTGATTATCTGGGTTGTGAAAGCTCTTTTTTGTACAGTTCTTCTGTGTATTCTTGCCATCTCTTCTTAATATCTTCTGCTTCTGTTAGGTCCATACCATTTCTGTCCTTTATCGAGCCCATCCTTAGTATCCCACTGTACACTTGTTTTCCACGTTGTCGTATGTGGCCCTGCTCTGATATGAACTCCAACTTGACACTGCTGTCAAATGTTTATTTCTTTACTGTAGATACACTTAACTTGTAGTTGAAAGCATTGTTTCCTAGTACGAAATGATGGATTTTCATTCATGTTATGTTTATTGGGATGGTTTTCAGAAGACGAGCAGAAAGATTCTGATTTCTGTAGTTGTTATAATTTTTTTAGGAAACCAAGAAATTAGTATTTTATTGTCAATTAGAACTTTACTGCTAAAATATACCAAATTAGCTTGAAATTGCTGATCTATTTAAGGAGCTCCTGAGTGAGGGCCCATTTAAGTATATTAGTGTCTTATGTTTGAATACAGCCAGTGAATATCAATTCCAAAGTTGGTTACTATTTTTTAATTAGTAATAATATTCTTATTTGTTCTTAACAGATTTTTCCCTGTAGCTTTTTTGATAGTACCTAAATTCAGACCTTTGGTGTTATACATTATAGCGAAAACTCTTTTCCAGCAAATGAATTTTATAGTGTTTGATAATTAAAAATCATGATCACAAGGGTTCTCTTTTTCAGAATAAGTGGGTTTTAATTACTTCAACCTTCTTATTGCCATTAGGTATAGAAATGAAGTTTAATATATGAGCATGTTATAGGTGGGCGCCTTTGTGCTTATTTCATTAGTTGTATGTAGCCAGACTGTTTTCTCACGAAAGAGAATTCTATATAGCCTGTCTGTCTTAGTTTGGAGCTGCCTATTTTCTTTATTGAATAAAATTTAAGCACATATTTTATGAAACCAAAATCTAGTTTTTAGGACTCTCATTGTTTTTGTGTATGGTATAATTCCAGATGAGCCCTAGAAAACTCACAACTTTATGAGTTTGGAATCTGAATGGATGCACCTCTTTATCTTTAAAAATGCCCACTTTGAGTGTTTTACTAGAAGGTCTCAACTAAGAAAGTACTAGTAGATGTGAGAACAGTGCAATAATAATGACTTACAATCAAAAGGAGGCCAAGAAGTGCGTTAGTTTTTAATATTTACTGTGGAGATCAATGGAGATTTAGAGGTGAAATTTGTTTTAACTTCATCTGGCTTGCTTTTTTTCGCTTTTTATGGGTTTCTCAATCGCTTTGCTTGTCTGCTGCAGGAGGCCTTTATTTGCTGATAAGGGCTGTTATAAACAGTTTCAAAGTTGGAGCAGTAAAGTTACCATTGCGCACAAGGTTTGTGTTACCATCTGGGCTAAATGCATCCTGTCTTCAGTAAAACCAGCAGAGGAAGGACAAAGGCAAGCCATTACAGGGAAGTCTCCTAGAGGGCAAGTGCCCAGCAGCTCTGCAGCAAGGGGAAAGGTTTTGTTACAGGTCAATTGAGTCTGCTTTCTTCCATCATTTACTGACTTCAAAGTACAGGCTCTAAAACCCTAATGAAAAGACAGTTTGTAAGAAACATGAACACTAAACCTTAGCCAAAGCTAGTCTTTTAACCTGCTGACCCTAGAGCTACTGAGAAAGTAAAGAGCTCTTAAGAGATATGGTCCCCTTACTGCTTCCCTGCTGAAAGTTAATTCTCCTTGAAGAGCCGCTAGGTGTTTTTTCTTTTTTTTTTCTTTTTTGCATTTGCTCAGGAATTTTTGAGTCTTGAGGTTTTGCCGTGCTGGCTTCCTCCACCAACAGTCATATTATTGGCTCTACTGCAGGTGACCCTTGAGGCATCACTAATCCATGGGTCTTCTTTCCTTCCCTGGGACTGCTGGTGTGGCCACTGTGCAGGCTTACCAGGGTGACTAACTGCCCTCTGCCTTAACTGTTGGCTTGTTTTTGTTCAGTCACTAAGTCATGTCTGACTCTTGTAACCCCATGGACTATAGCCTGCCAGGCTCCTTTGTCCATGGGATTTCCCAGGCAAGAATACTGGAATGGGATGCCATTTCCTTCTCCAGGGGATCTTTCCGACCCAGGAATCGAGCCCATGTCTCTGGTCTCCTGCATTGGCAAGTGGATTCTTTGTAACTGAGTCACCAAGGAAGACTAACTGTTGGCTTAGACCCTCCTAACGTGCACCCCACCCAACGGAGGCAACTTTTACCCTGTGATGAATGACATCTGAAGGAGTTTGGGAAATACTCAGAGAAGAACAGTTGTATCTGCCTAGACTGGCAGGATGCAAGGAGCCTGGCTCCTTGAGTGGTTCTGGCTCAAGTCCATGTGACCAGAACCAGTTTGCTTCTCATGATTTAAAAACCCTGAAACTTTGTGCTTCAGAGTTAAACTCAGATTGCACCCCACTGTTCCTTTCTTTTTCCTCCCCTCATCCCCTAAGGAGAAGAGAGGAACATTTTCCAACTTCCTGCCCTATTATTGGTATTGTTGCAAGATAACTGAAAGAGTGAATATTCACTCCTTCCAAGGTTATAGGTACCTTTCCCACAGTCTGGGTTATTTGGTCTTACAGAGAACCCTGTGAGCCCTGAAGCTGCTGCTAACTCGCTTCAGTCGTGTCCGACTATGTGTGACCGCATAGATGGCAGCCCACTAGGCTCCCCCGTCCCTAGGATTCTCCAGGCAAGAACACTGGAGTGGGTTGCCATTTCCTGCTCCAATGCATGAAAGTGAAAAGTGAAAGTGAAGTCGCTCAGTCTTAGTGACCCCATGGACTGCAGCCTACCAGGCTCCTCCGTCCATGGGATTTTCCAGGCAAGAGTACTGGAGTGGGATGCCATTGCCTTCTCCATGTGAGCTCTAGGAGAGTCAATACCAACTCAGTCAAGATTCTTCTAGCCTCATCTCACTAAAGATTAAAATCTCATCTTTAATAACCTTATAGTATGGCTAGTTCCTGAAGAAGGGAGTGAGAGGTTTCATTAGGCTGGAATGATAGAATTTGTTGAAAGATGGTCTATTCAGCCTTCTATATATCTATAAATAATTTCTCAGCATGTCTTTACTTTTAATCCTCATTTTCAATTTATCTCCTCTTTTATCCTCTCATATTACTTACCCTTTTCCTTTTGTTTTTAAAGTGTCCTTTCTCCTTTTCTCATATCAAATGATATGTTAGCCATGAAGGCAATATAAGTGATCTATTTGTCTATTCCTCCCTTTGGGCAATAATATCTGTAGTTTAAAATAAAAAATGTCTCTCTTCCCCTTGGTAATTTCATTTTGTCATCACCTCAAGCCAAGTTTATCTCTTCCATTTATAACTCCCTCAAGTCATGCTCTGTATATATGATCATATTCTGCCTTAAAATGTGTAAATGAGTAACCTATAGACTATTTAATATGTCTCACTGGATTTAATTTAGAGGTACCATAGGAACAGTTAATTACATTAACAAAACAAAAGCATTCATTAACAAATGAAAAGGACAAAACCAAGGCATGACATTTCTTTCTGTTTAAATGTTTGTCAAGACTTACCATGGTCCTGAGGAATTTACAATCTTGAAAGCATTTGGAAATGCTACCTCCTTCAATGTATAAAAAGTATTAACAGTAAAATTTATATATACAGTACCAGGGAAATGAACATGTATTTTAAGGCAGAAATTAATACTTTACATAAATCTGCTTGGTAATGAAAACCTTTTTGGGTTTTTTTTGGACCCCTAAAAGACCTATCAGTATTTTCCTAGTAATAACAGGATTCTTTTTGTGTGTGTTTGTCAGTTGTACTAATGGTGCAAAGGAATGGTATAAAACTGCTTATACCTTGGGCTAAGTCACTTCAGTCATGTCTGACTCTTCGCAATCCTATGAACTGTAGCTCACCAGGCTCCTCTGTCCATGGGGTTCTCCAGGCAAGAAATCTGGATTGCCATGCCCTCCTCCACAGGATCTTCCCAACCCAGGGATCAAACCCAGGTCTCTTGCACTGCAGGCATATTCTTTACTCTCTGAGCCACCAGAGAAGCCCGCTTAGACCTTAGAGAAAATCAAAGCAACGGAACCAAGTCTTATTAGTAATCACTGAATTCTTTACAGCCATACATGGACTATATATACATGCATATATTTACATATATGCATATATAAGGTTGATTCTCATTACTCACCATAGTAAGCTACTCCAAGCACAAAGTGAATGAATTGCTCTTATGTAATCATTACCAAGGTGAACCTTTACTCTTAGGTGAAATATAGGGGTATGTTCCTATGAGCCTCTGATCATGACATTTTCATCAACCAAAAGGCAATGGCACCCCACTCCAGTACTCTTGCCTGGAAAATCCCATGGACGGAGGAGCCTGGAAGGCTGCAGTCCATGGGGTCGCTGAGGGTCAGACACGACTGAGTGACTTCACTTCCACTTTTCACTTTCATGCATTGGAGAAGGAAATGGCAACCTACTCCAGTGTTCTTGCCTGGAGAATCCCAGGGATGGGGAAGCCTGGTGGGCTGCCGTCTGTGGGGTCGCACAGAGTTGGACACGACTGAAGTGACGATTGCAGTAGCAATCATCATGTAATCTTACTATATATGCATTTCAGTTTGTATGTGCTAAATCACTTCAGTTGTGTCTGACTCTCTGTGACCCTATGGACTGTAGCCCACTGGGCTCCTCTCTTCACGGGATTCTCCAGGCAACAGTTCTGGTGTGGGTTGCTGTGCCCTCCTCCAGGGGATCTTCTCAACCCACAGATTGAACCTGTGTCTCTTACATCTCCAGCATTGGCAGAAAGGTTCTTCACCACTAGGGGTGCCTGGGAAGCCCCATGTTTCAGTTTAAAGGCACTTTATTTAATATATGTTGCTGATTCATTAACATTGAACTCTTGGATAACAGCATTAAACTCATGCCTGAAAGAAGCTTGCCTGACTCATGTTTTCTACACGAGGCACATGACAGCCTCCTTGCACTTAGGAAAGCCAGTCAGCACTTCAGGACTATGTTTGAAGGCTATTTTAAACAACAAAATCACCAACAGAAAGCTTAAAGGTGCAACAATACATAAACTGTATAAAGGACACTTATTTACATGATGAGAGCTGAAACACGAAGGCAGCCTGTTGCCTTGTTCCATCTCATCTCAGACTATGTACATTGATTGGCTCAATTTTTTCAACACACTGCCCATGTCTATTAAATGCCTTGAGAGCCCCACAGTATTGATTTTGGAGTTACAGATGAGATTTAAGAAATTTAGGCAAATTCACAGATAAGAATCTGAATAATGAGGATTGACCATATATTTGAGTATATGCATTTATGTGCACCAAAATTGCATCTAAGAATGTTTTTGATAAATTATTAAAACATATGAAATAAGTTTTGATCCATAAAAAATTTTTTTTTAATATTCTGGGTGACAAAATGGAAACTACACATAAAGTAATTCTGCTACATACCAAAACACATGTGTGATTGGCTTGTAAGCTGAATTGACCACTAGTATTCATTCCCTCATAGCTCAGTTGGCAAAGAATCTGCCTGCAATGCAGGAGATCCTTGTTCAATTCCTGAATCAGGAAGACCTGCTAGAGAAGGGAGGCTACCCACTCCAGTATTCTTGGGCTTCCCTTGTGGCTCAGCTGGTAAAGAATCTGCCTGCAATGCGGGAGACCTGGGTTTGATCCCTGGGTTGGGAATATCCCCTGGAGAAGGGAAACACTACCTACTCCAGTATTCTGGCCTAGAGACTTCCATGGACTGTATAGTCCATGGGGTCACAAAGAGTCAAACATGACTGAGCAACTTTCACTTTCACTTTTCATGGAATACCACTTTTACTTGAAGGAGTACGTTACAGGCTTTGTTTTTCAGTTTTAATTATTGGTAAATAATGTCTTGACAATGAAAAAAGTGAGCTAATTGCTTAAGAAAAATATTTGCCACCAATGATAAAATTCAAATTTTGGCAAATGCATTTCTATGTGTTTGGTATCTTTTCAGTGCATAACAGAAAAGGCAATGGCACCCCACTCCAATACTCTTGCATGAAAAATCCCACAGACAGAGGAGCCTGGTAGGCTGCAGTCCATTGGGTTNAATGTCTTGACAATGAAAAAAGTGAGCTAATTGCTTAAGAAAAATATTTGCCACCAATGATAAAATTCAAATTTTGGCAAATGCATTTCTATGTGTTTGGTATCTTTTCAGTGCATAACAGAAAAGGCAATGGCACCCCACTCCAATACTCTTGCATGAAAAATCCCACAGACAGAGGAGCCTGGTAGGCTGCAGTCCATTGGGTTGCTGAGAGTTGGACACGACTGAGCAACTTCACTTTCACTTTTCTCTTTCATGCATTGGAGAAGGAAATGGCAACCCACTCCAGTATTCTTGCCTGGAGAATCCCAGGGATGGGGGAGCCTGGTGGGCTGCCGTTTCTGGGGTCACACATAGTCAGACACGACTGACGTGACTTAGCAACAGCAGTGCAAAAACTTCTTGGATGAGATGGTGATGATATTAACATTTAAAATTAATATTATATGATGAAATGTTTCAATGTTGCAAATATCTATGTGTGCTAAGCCTCTTCGGTCATGCCCAACTCTTTCTGACCTTATTGACCATAGCCCACCAGGCTTCTCTGTCCATTACCAACTCCCAGTTCAGTTCAGTCACTCAGTCGTATCTGACTCTTTGCAACCCCATGAATTGCAGCACGCCAGGCCTCCCTGTCCATCACCAACTCCCGGAGTTCACTCAAACTCATGTCCATTGAGTCGGTGATGCCATCCAGCCATCTCATCCTCTGTCTTCTCCTTCTCCTCCTGCCCCCAATCCCTCCCAGCATTAGGGTCTTGTCAAATGAATCAGATCTTCACATCAGGTGGCCAGAGTACTGGAGTTTCACTTTTAGCATTGTTCCTTCCAAAGAACACCCAGGACTGATCTCCTTTAGAATGGACGGGTTGGATCTCCTTGCCATCCAAGGGACTCAAGAGTCTTCTCCAACACCACAGCTCAGAAGCATAAATTCTTTGGCGCTGAGCTATCTTCACAGTCCAACTGTCACATCCATACATGACTACTGGAAAAATCATGGCCTTTACTAGATGGACCTATGTTGGCAAACTAATGTCTCTGCTTTTCAATTTTCTATCTAGGTTGGTCATAACTTTCCTACCAAGGAGTAAGCATTTTTTAATTTCATGGCTGCGATCACCATCTGCAGTTATTTCGGAGCCCCCCAAAATAAATTCTGCCACAGTTTCCACTGTTACCCCATCTTTTTGCCATGAAATCATGGGGCCAGATGCCATGATCTTAGTTTTCTGAATGTTGAGCTTTAAGCCAACTTCTTCACTCTCCTCTTTTTGATGGACATGAGTTTGAGCAAGCTCTGGGAGTTGGTGGTGGACAGGGAAGCCTGCGTGCTGTAGTTCATGGGTTCACAGAGAGTCAGTCATGACTGAGTGACTGAACTGATCTGAGCCCCCAGTCATCATTCCATCAGAAATCAAAAGCTTGATGCAAAAGAACTTGAATCTTGTCAACAAATTGGTTTCAGATATGTACAGACATGACTTAGGAACTCTTTAAAGGGTATGTGATTAGGAGCTCAGTTGCAGAGAGACCCACTTGGGGCATTGTATTGAAGACTCTCACCCCTCTAAAAGCACTTAGTGGGGGAAAAATAATCACTAGGAGACCTGTCTTTACTGTAACTTCCCCAGCAACAAAAGGCTAACAAAGAAAAGGGGATTCTGGTACAGCTTAAGGAGAAGATGAACCCTAAATATAAACAGAAATTGGAAGGAAGCTCTAGGTAGCAGGACCAGACACAAATAAGTGTATCTGAGAGTAAAAGGGGTCAAGAACAACAGCAAGACAGCAGCGAGGATGTCAGCATACCTAAGTGAATCAAAAATCTTGTGTAAAACTCTGGACAGAGGCTCAGATTCTGTGTGTCACCACCTTCCTTACACCAGGGAACTTTTAGAAGAGAGTTAAGATTCTTCCAGTTGGCAAGGGAAAGTTTTTCTTTCATTGGCTTCACTGGCCAGTTAATAAAGTGTCCCCAATGAGGGTCTACAAATTGGTCCATCCAGGGAGACATTTGAGATAGGAATATAAGCACTCCTAGAGATTCTAGAAATATATTTGGGAAAACAAAAGTTCTGGGGAACGTGGAATAACGTAGTCAAACCCATTTGGTATTACTACATTAAGTACAAACTCACTCAATTCATTCAACTATACCAAGCAGACAAAATGCCATAAATTTTAAATTTGTATCATTCAATTCAGCAAATATTTGTTGGTATCTAAGTGAAAATCATTAGTGTCTAAGGAATTAAGGATAAATAAGACTTTTACCCTCTAGACACTTATATTTTAGGATAAGAAATAGACAAGTAATAAATACATAAAAATATATTAATAGCTGTAATAGAAATGTTGATATACTGTTATATCTGCAGTTTGCATTATTCCATCCTTTGTGCTTTATAAGAGAAGATTCAACCCAAACTGGCACCTGAGAAAAAGAAAAGTAAAATTTCAACAAATGGAGAAAGAAAGAGGTTATTCCATGGAAACGGGAAACAAAATAATCAAAGACATGGCAGCACAAAGACTGTCCAGCAAAAGATGGGCAGTTCAGATGGAAGTGGAAAACTTTGACAGGTAAACTAGGATTGGGTTAGAGTCTACAGAGTACCAGATTGCCTGAGATTTTCAATTTGTCTTTCAATGATGGGAAATAAGTGAGGTTGCTTCACTGAGGGAATGGTTTGATTATATTTTTGTGTGCTTTAAAAAATAACATGGGTATATTAACATTTATGTTAAATGTGTGTGTGTGTGTTTGTATAGATATACACATACCTGTTGACTGAGCACCTAATCACCTGACTCTTTACAGGAATCATCCTAATAGGTGTTCAATAAACAACTGGTGGCAGTGTTAGTGGTTATATTTCTTGCGGTGTTTTCTTTTTCTTTTCTTGGTGTTGTTAATATTCAGTGCTGTTTGATTACTTTTATAATAAAATGTATTATCTTGTGTTCTTTTTACTAAGATAATAAAACTATTTAAAAATTAAAACAACAGCGTGACTATCATGAAGAATATATTTATAGAAGACAGGAAAAATTCAGGGAGACCAGTTAGGAAGCTAGCCATCTAGAGAGATAATAATCTCAAACAGAAGAATAAGACTGGCCATCAAAAGGGGAATTCCTGCAAGGGGGAAAGCAATTGGACTTGATAACTAGATGTGAAAGATGAAGAGGGAAGAATCAACGGCTCAGGAAAAAGAACCCTCCAAGGAATACAGGAAGAAAACCAACAGAAGAGATATTCTAAAAGAAGTCAATGTTTACTCAGAGTGTAAAGTTTGAGAAATTAAGATCAAACTGAGAAGGAAATTAACTTCAAGAGGGTGGTGTGTGTGTGTTTGTGTGTGTGTGTGTGTGTGTGTGTGTGTGTGTGTGTGTGTTTAACAATGGTGAGAAGAGAAGTTATACTGTGTTCGAGTGGTGAATGAATAGGTGTTGCACAGAGACTTGGACTGGAAGCTACTTTTTTATAGAGTGTGTAGATAAGCAAAGTAAGATTAGATAATAACTGGAGCTAAAATCAAGGTAAAGAAAGGTGTCAGTTTAGAAAAAGCATTTATAAAAGGTAGGGAAATCCAAAGTACAGACAGGAAACTGATGAAACCATTTTCCAGAAAAAGCAGGAGAAGATGGGTGCAAGGGAAAAAACTCAGTTGGTTTTGAAAAATATTTTCCCCAGAGAGGAAAAAACCCATCTGAAGGATGTTATGGGTACAATTCTGAGGCAGATGTTGTGGATACTGAGAGAGCTCTACCAGAGAATGTTTATTTTTCTTGAAGAGGGTTTCAAGATCGGTCATTAAGAATGATGATGTGGGATGTGTTTGGGTTTAGAGGTGAGTGGTCCATTTTTTAATAACATAAACAAAATGATATGAAAAATGAAGGTAACTATGATCACTTCATGGGAAATAGATGGGGAAACAGTGGAAACAGTGTCAGACTATTTTGGGGGGCTACAAAATCACTGCAGATGGTGACTGCAGCCATGAAATTAGAAGACGCTTACTCCTTGGAAGAAAAGTTACGACCAACCTAGATAGTATATTCAAAAGCAGAGACATTACTTTGCTGACTAAGGTCCGTCTAGTCAAGGCTATGGTTTTTCCTGTGGTCATGTATGGATGTGACAGTTGGACTGTAAAGAAAGCTGAGCGCCAAAGAATTGATGCTTTTGAACTGTGGTGTTGGAGAAGACTCTTGAGAGGCCCTTGGACTGGAGGAAATCTAACCAGTCCATTCTGAAGGAGATCAACCCTGGGATTTCTTTGGAAGGAATGATGCTAAAGCTGAAACTCCAGTACTTTGGCCACCTCATGCGAAGAGTTGACTCATTGGAAAAGACTCTGATGCTGGGAGGGATTGGGGGCAGGAGGAGAAGGGGACGACAGAGGATGAAATGGCTGGATGGTATCATGGACTCGATGGACGTGAGTCTGAGTGAACTCCGGGAGATGGTGGTGAACAGGGAGGCCTGGCGTGCTGCGATTCATGGGGTCGCAAAGAGTCGGACACGACTGAGCGACTGAACTGAGCTGATGATTAAGAAAAATATTGTCCCAGTAATACCGAGATCTTAACGGAAATGAGACAGTTGTCATTTTTAATAAAGTTCTGTGAGACTGGAATAGCCTAGAAGCGGCTGGGAAGATGAAGAATGCTGACTCCTCCTTTGGTCAGGAGATCTGGGCCCCAGCTCAGAGGGGTAGGCGGAAGTGCCACTCTTTACATAAAATCACTATCTAAATGCCTACGGACATTTTTCTTAATAACTCTTCATGCTTTTTCCTATTATTTTCTTGTGCTTGAGGAATGAACTATACTGAAAAAATTGAAGTGTTTTGAGTACACAGTCAGTAATAAAAGTATCTGTACTCCATAGGCAATCTTTTCAGATACATCACTTGAAAAGTACAAAATCAAATTTCATTCACTACATGAATTTAAAAAGAAATAGCATACTGTTTGGTGATGTCCCAGCATCACTTTTAAGTACTGATTATAAATATATTGATACCAAGCATAACAAAATGACAATTCTTTACTATTAAAAAAAAAAAAAAAACCTGAACTTTTGTATTGCCACTACAGACTCAGTATGCCAAGTCTGAAATAATTAGATGGAATCAGTTTCCTTAATCCAAAAGAGAAATGCACGTGATTGTTGATTCTTTCCTTTAGTCATCAAACTGTAACTGTCACTTCAACGCATTGCTTACTAGCCCCTCTGTGGGAAGGTCCGATAGAAATAAAGCATAAAGTCAGTCACTTCCACAAAAGGATGTGTAAATCTGGGTGTGAATAAGAAGCTGAATTCAGGAGCTAAACTTGTCGAATAATAATCTAGGAATTGTTCTGTGAGGGGTTAAAAAAAAAAAGAAGCACAAGAATATTATGTTTATGGTTTTCTGCTCTGGAAACTAAACTATTGGCACCCAAAACTGCTTATCTCCCTCCTGAGTCAGCTTGCCTCTGGATTTGGCAGGGAGAGAAATGGACGTAGAGCTGACCTAGGAGCCAGGACCTCAAAATTCTGATCTTTGCATTGTCACTATCTGAGTGGCTTTTAGTGAATTAAAAATTTCCTGACACTGGTTTTCATATGTTGCTTCCACACATCTGTATGAAGTGAATGAGACAAGTAAAACATTATTTTATACAAAACACACTTTAACTCTTTCAAATAAGTAGCAACAAATCCTTTCAAGTGTGCATTGCCACTTTGTTCCATAATCCTAACTGATAAAATGAAGAAAATTGCCCCAGATCACCCCTTACACGTTACTTTATGCCTTAGCAATATGATCTTTGCAATTCATCTAACATATATTGAACATTTGTTCTATACTGTATTCTATATGAAACAAGGTATGATTTCCTCAGCACAGAGGTGACCATGTGAAACTTCCTTTCTCCACCCACCTAAATATATACCAACGAGCCATAATACACTTTCACTTTCAGCCATAATACAAGTAGAATGTGGGTAGATTTCTAATAATAACAGAATAAGCAAAGAGTGGGAGGATCAAAAGGGACATATTTGTGGATGATAAGAGTGAGGCAAGGTTTTGAAAACTCAGTAGAACATCCCCAAACAAAATTGCAGGAAGAAGGACCCATACAATCAAAAAAGCAAACGTAGGGAGGAAGGAGTAATGTTGAGAGAGGGGAGTTGGTAATAACAAATACTTCTTTAACTCCTAACTATGTTTGGGGCGTTGCTCTTTAGCCTCCCATCAAGAAAATGAGACACGTGGGAAGATGGTGAAATCAAATACTAGAAATCACTTAATATCTTATATAGTTTAAATTTTTTACTGTATGAGAACAGTGAGTTGGTTTTGATGAGAATGGTGACATATAACAATTGTGCTTTAGAACAGAGCTTGTTACCAAATGCAAATTCATGTGCCCCACACAGTGAGGTCAAACACACCAAAAAATCGGAGCGTGGCACAGAGAAAGGTTTATTGCATGGCCATGCAAGAAGTTGGGGATCTCATGCCAAAAAATGCCAAACTCCCCAAAGGCTTTCAGCAAAGCATTTTTAAAGGCCAGCTGAGGGAGTGGGTCACAGGGTATTTGATTTCTGGTTCCTTAGTGGTGTTCGATCCCTGGGTCAGGAAGATCCTCTGGAGAAGGAAATGGCAACCCACGCCAGTGTTCTTGCCTGGAGAATCCCATGGATGGAGAAGCCTAGTAGGTTACAGTCCACAGGGTCGCAAANTTAGTGGTGTTCGATCCCTGGGTCAGGAAGATCCTCTGGAGAAGGAAATGGCAACCCACGCCAGTGTTCTTGCCTGGAGAATCCCATGGATGGAGAAGCCTAGTAGGTTACAGTCCACAGGGTCGCAAAGAGTTGGACACGACTGAGTGACTTCACCTTACCCTTACCTTACCTTAGTGGTGAAGTAACAGGGTGGTGTCACAGGGGTTAGTGTTATCCATCCTTAAGCTTTAGGAGGCCTGGGATTTATGTGCTCATGGCTAATGGTCATCAAGTAGTTCTTTCATTCGGGGCTAGGGAGGAGGGATGTGGCATTTCACCTCTATGAAACAACTCAGAAGTTATGTGCATCAGACCCTGTTATACAGGTACTTTAGAGAGGAGCTAAAGCAGAAGATATGGGGGAAGGGCCAACCCTGGGAAAGTCTCATAGGATCCTG
This sequence comes from Oreotragus oreotragus, assembly GCA_006410675.1. Taxonomy (NCBI): domain Eukaryota; kingdom Metazoa; phylum Chordata; class Mammalia; order Artiodactyla; family Bovidae; genus Oreotragus; species Oreotragus oreotragus. The sequence continues at coordinate 79,562 of SJYX01003055.1, read as the reverse complement.
CTTGGTTACAAGCTCATCTTGCAGTAACGAAAAAGCAATAGATAAAAAAACTGATAAAGGGTTATTTTATTAGATTGTGAAAGAAGACCAAATAAGAACTTTTGACCTTGGTTTTCCAAATGAAATATTTGGACCAGAAAATATCAAAGGTCCCTGTAGCAACACAATACAATACTTAGAATCTGGAAAGAGAAAAGAGGGGAGAAGGGGCCTCCTCTGGTAAGGTAGATGCTATAGCATCTCTAAGGTGGTTTAGTGATCTCACTCCAGTCCTCTCTCCCCCACCTTATAACTATTATGCCTATCATTCAAAACGTTCCTGGTATTGCTTATGACTTTTCTGTGTGACGAGCCTTATCTGGCAGGTCCCTTCAAACTTTCAAGACTCAGTCATCTGTTCAGCCTTTTCCCTATGTCCAGACTTACAGCTTTTGTTAGAAATAAATAGTAAAAGTACATGTACAATCCCTTCTCCTGCAGTATCACGTGGCATATCAGTGTTCTCCCACTTTCCCAGTGTGACAGTGTGCACTGGGATCTTAATGGATGTGACCTTCTAACTGCAAATATTTGTTTCACGAAATTTCATGTATACAAATATGGAGAAAGGCAATGAGAAATATCTAGTAAAATGAAGATAAAAACAAGTCTGAAAGTTGGATGGAAACAGATCTAAGCGTCAATGATTAGTATAACTATCAAGTGCCTTAAATGCCTTTTGAAAAACCTATTTGAATATCAGTGTGCATAAGATATGTCTGATTTGAGGAAGCATAGTCCCAGACAACAGAGGATGGTTCATCATTCCAGGTCATGTTGAACCTCATTGACAGAGTTATTCGGCCTACTGAGTATTCTATCTCCCAACCTACAATTATATGTTACAAACTTTTCCACTTAATTGTAATAATGTGATTTCTGATGCAGCTAATTCTGACATAGGTGGTCACTAAAGGGATATCTTATAGAAATGGGCATAAAAGGATAAATAGAAAAATATAGTACATCATATCTTTTAGAGTCGGTAATCAGTAAAATTTATTTTTTGCTACTACTACTAGGGAGAAGGAAAGGGCAATCCACTCCAGCACTCTTGCCTGGAAAATCCCATGGATGGAGGAGCCTGACAGGCTACAGTCCATNTTTAGAGTCGGTAATCAGTAAAATTTATTTTTTGCTACTACTACTAGGGAGAAGGAAAGGGCAATCCACTCCAGCACTCTTGCCTGGAAAATCCCATGGATGGAGGAGCCTGACAGGCTACAGTCCATGGGACCTGCAAAGAGTCGAACACGACTGAGCGACTTTACTTTACTAGGTTCATAATGGTAGTTGTATGTCATTTTTTTCTGGTATGAAGGTACCAAGTTAATTGGAATTAAATGTTAAGAAAAACAAGTTTACATCTTGATTTATTCTGGGAATTTAAGATATTTTTCTTTGGTGAGTAGTTAAAATTGGCATAATCAATATAGAGGCCATTTCCTTTCATTACCACTTGGTCCACTATGCTGAGATGCTCCTCCCACTTTAAATAAGTAACCCCAAAAAAGATCACCAAGGAAGAAAAGCTCAGACCTCAGCTAAGCTATTGCTTTCATATTTAGAACAAAGCAACTCCAAGTTAGCCCTATTAACAGCCTTAATTTTTGCCCTCTTCGTTCCAGATAGTGCAAGTCTGCTCTGTTACCAGAGTGACACTGTGCTTATGGAAAACAAATCAGATGCAATAATCAATCTTTATGAGAAATAAGGGGTGCTCAAGTTGTACTTATGATAGCACCAGGTAATTATGTGAAAGAACCTCTGAAGATGATGACTCAATCAGTTCAGTTCAGTTCAGTTCAGTCTCTCAGTCATGTCCCACTCTGTGACCCCATGAATCACAGCACGCCAGGCCTCCCTGTCCATCACCAACTCCCAGAGTTCACTCAGACTAGCGTCCATCAAGTCAGCGATGCCATCCAGCCATCTCATCCTCTGTCGTCCCCTTCTCCTCCTGCCCCCATTCCCTCCCAGCATCAGAGTCTTTTCCAATGATGCAACCCTTTGCAAGAGATGGCCAAAGTACTGGAGTTTCAGCTTCAGCATCAGTCCTTCCAAAGAAATCCCAGAGCTGATCTCCTTCAGAATGGACTGGTTGGATCTCCTTGCAGTTCAAGGGACTCTCAAGAGTCTTCTCCAACACCACAGTTCAAAAGCATCAATTCTTCGGTGCTCAGCTTTCTTCACAGTCCAACTCTCACATCCATACATGACCACTGGAAAAACCATAGCCTTGACTAGATGGACCTTTGTTGGCAAAGTAATGTCTCTGCTTTTCAATATGCTATCTAGGTTGGTCATAACTTTTCTTCCAAGGAGCAAGTGTCTTTTAATTTCATGGCTGCAGTTACCATCTGCAGTGATTTTGGAGCCCAAAAAAATAAAGTCTGACACTGTTTCCACTGTTCGATGACTGGATGCAGGCATTATTTAGTGGGTTTTTTCTGACTTCTGTTGTGCTGTGATGACTAAGCACTCTCTTCTCTGGTACACTTAACTATGCAGCCTAACACAGTTAATGACTTAAGCCAAAATTGTATCGACTAGCAAACTCAGAATTCCAAACTAACACTTCAGATTACTGTAAGTCAGTTGTAGTTCAATAACTGTACTTTTGTTTAATACCAAAATTGGTCTTCGAGCAACTGGTATAACTCAAGAGCTATTATCAATGCTAAACAAGGTTTTTTTAAAAAAATTGCAATTAACAATTGATTTCTTTTAAAAAATATTTTATCCTATTGTGGTAGGAACACACAACATGAGATATACCCTCTTACACTGCTGCTGAGAGAAAAAAAAATAAAAAAGAATACATACTGTATGATTCCACTTATATACAGCTCTAGAAAATGCAAAGACACCTATAGCTGCAGACAGCAGATCAGTAATAGCTTGGAATGGGAAGAGTGACATTACTAGGAAACTTTTGTGGGTAATTCTGAAAGAGATGGGAATACCAGACCACCTGACCTGCCTCTTGAGAAACCTGTATGCAGGTCANCTCCCCTCCCTGGAGGCAGAAGGCGAGGGCGGGCCCTTACGGTTGTCCTCATTGACCAGGCCGTAGCAGACCTCATAGGCTGTGATCTCGCCGTTGGTCTCGGCTGGCTCGGCCCAGCTCAGCTGGGTCACAGTGGACGAGATGACGTTGAAGGCCAGACGCCCGGGCTCGCTGGGCACTGGGTGGGGCAGAGGGGGTGCAGGAAGAGCACTGTCAACAGCGGACAAGAGGGCAGAGTTCTGGGCGGGGCCAGGGCCGGGGCCGGGCAGGCTGGCATCAGGGTGGCCAGGGATGGACATGGCGAGGCCTCACCTTCCTGGTGGGTGCGACAGGACACCGGGGAGCTGTAGGGGCCCTCGCCCTGCGGCCCGTAGGCGCACACCTTCATCTCGTAGTCACAATATGGGTACAGGTTGGTGAGCTCCACTGAGGGCACCTTGCTGTCGAGCAGCTGGGCTCCGGACTCGGAGTCACCCTGGATCCAATACTTCACCTGTGCCCAGGGCAGGGCTGGTCAGCGGGGAGCAGCTGGCAGAGCCCACCGTCCCTCCGCTGAGCCCTGCCCTTACAGTCCCGTGGGCACACAGACGTGGGGGGATTGAGTGCCCTGCCAGGCGCACGCAGCAGGGCTAGCCCAGAGCACAGGTGTTTCTGGGTTCTGGGGGCCACATTCCAGGGACTTCTTCCTCCCTCAGGGGCCGATGGGGCTTCCCCACCCACTGAGGCCAAGCACGCCCTCTCCTCTCCCTGGGGCCCACTCTGGCCTTGGCGGGCCCACCTCCACAGTGTGTACCCGGCCTCCCGTCCACCTCCCTCGTCGCCCCCCCAGCTTACCCGGTACCCTGTTGGCTTGCCAGGAGGCGGCAGCCAGTTGAAGTGGATCTTCCGGGACCCGGCAGCCTTGGCATTGGGATTCTGTGGGGCAGCCAGGTCGCCCCGGGGCGGTGGGGGTGATGACACAGTCTGGTTCATTACATTCTGGTCCAGCTCGTCTGCAGAGGGTCAAGCCGGGGCAAGGCAGTCAGCGGAGACTCCTCTCTGGCTTTGAGGGGGCAGGAACCCATCTGCACCACCAGGGGGCACCAGACACCCAGTAAAACACCAAGACTCCTTCCCCCTCACATCACATCACATGTATGGATGTGAGAGTTGGACTATAAAGAAAGCTGAGGGCCGAAGTATTGATGCTTTTGAACTGTGGTGTTGGAGAAGACTCTTGAGAGTCCCTTGGACTGCAAGGAGATCCAACCAGTCCATCCTAAAGCAGATAAATCCTGGGTGTTCAGCGGTAGGACTGATGCTGAAGCTGAAACTCCATACTTTGGCCACCCGATGCGAAGAGCTGACTCATTTGAAAAGACCCTGATGCTGGGAAAGATTGAGGCCGGGAGGAGAAGGTGATGACAGAGGATGAGATGGTTGGATGGCATCACCGACTCAATGGACATGGATTTGGGTGGACCCTGGGAGTTGGTGATGGACAGGGAGGCCTGGCGTGCTGCGGTTCACAGGGTCGCAAAGAGTCAGACACGACTGAGCGACTGAACGAACTGAACTGAACTTTGTGGATAATGGATCTGTCAATTGTCTAGACTGTGGTAATGATTTTGTTTAAAAAAAAGTGATGTAGTGCTCATGGCAAAAATTTCTCTCAAACCTGCCAAAACCTGACCATTCTATACCTGTAATATTACCCAAGATTTTACTGGATTTTTTCAATAATAATGTTAATGTGTGCAAGATGTTTCATAATTTATACTTCCACACACTCAGTCACTAATTATTACACTGCCTACAAATAAAAGTAACTATTTTAATCATAAAATTGACCCTTCAGAAAAGTATCAGATTATATATTTGAAACTTTGTAACATCTAGTATATTTTGTGTATGTTGTGTTCTGTGGCTCAGTCATGCCTGACTCTTTGCGACCCAAAGTACAAAGCGTAGTCTGCCTGGCTTCTCTGTCTATGGGATTCTCCAGGCAGAAATATTGGAGTGGGTTGCCATGCCCTCCTCCAGGAGATCTCTTAACTCAGATATCAAACCTGTGTCTCCTGAACCTGCTGCATTGCACATTCTTTACCAGTGAGCCACCAGGAAAGTCAAAATAAAGTAATAAGTAAAACTAATTTTTATCAAAATTCTAAGGCAGTAACAGGCTTGACACAAGAAATAAGAAAGGAGGTATAGACACTCAATTACCTATTTTAAATAAAACTGTTCAGTAACTCTTGCCTGAAATTACCTCTGTAACTAGTAACTTTAGATACCTACTACAACACCTAAGGGAAAGACATTTAATTTAAATCAAAAAATTATTAGTGAAAGAATAATTTAAATCATTGTAATGTTACTGTAAGGTATGACCTAAATCAAATCCCTTATGATTATACAGTGGAAGTGAGAAATAGATTTAAGGGCCTAGATCTGATAGATAGAGTTCCTGATGAACTATGGAATGAGGTTCGTGACATTGTACAGGAGACAGGGATCAAGATCATCCCCATGGAAAAGAAATGCAAAAAAGCAAAATGGCTGTCTGGAGAAGCCTTACAAGTAGCACTGAAAAGAAGAGAGGCGAAAAGCAAAGGAGAAAAGAAAAGACATAAGCATCTGAATGCAGAGT
>SJYX01003055.1:55515-73619 GCA_006410675.1 Oreotragus oreotragus | reverse complement strand
TGAAACTCCAGTACTTTGGCCATCTCATGCGAAGAGTTGACTCATTGGAAAAGACTCTGATGCTGGGAGGGACTGTGGGCGGGAGGAGAAGGGGACGACCGAGAATGAGATGGCTGGATGGCATCATGGACTCGATGGAGGTGAGTCTGAGTGAACTCCGGGAGATGGTGATGAACAGGGAGGCCTGGCGTGCTGCGATTCATGGGGTCACAAAGAGTCAGACACGACTGAGCGAATGAACTGAACTGAAATGAATGTTACTGTAAGTCAACATCTTCAAGCTTACTAGTCAGCAATATAGGAAATTAAGAATATATGCCTTATAGTATGTCAGTAAATATTTAAAAACTAATTTTACATAATGACTCATATAAATGTATAATGTTATTTAAATTTATATGTGTTTTATATTATGCATAAACTAATAGTATACTTATCCTATATATTTTTATAATTGTGTATAAAATTTCCAGTGACAGCATTATACATGGTTTAAAAGAGTATAGATATCAAATTATTTGAACAGAAATTGTAATTAAGTCTGGAAAAGTATGTTAGATAACTCAAAAGTGAGTTCTAATGGTGAAGAAAAAAAAACAGTTTTATAGTTGTAAGAAATGGATTGAATAAAATTTTTACATGAGAAAATGATTCCCATGTCAATTTAATTTTATAGCTTATTATTTTAAATACATGAAATAAATCTAAGTATCATTACTAGATTTCTGATTAACTCGTTTAAATTACTACAAGTTTATATATGCAAGTAGATGAATAGGAAATCACTTTGGATGTGTATGGGTATTTGTGAATATTTGTCCAATGTGTCTTTTTTTCTTAAATTACTTTATTTATTTTAATTGGAATATCTTTTCAACAAAAGAGTAAGATTATCAATGGAGGCATATCTGTTTTATTAAGATACCATATCCCAGTTTCACTCACAGTGCCTGACACTTACTGGGTCCTTCTTAAACTTTAGTTGACTGAAGTACAAAGTTCATAATATATTTAATATCAGAGCAGATTAACTGCCCACATTTTACAGATTAAGACATAGGAGCTGTTCAATTTAAATCACTTACCAGCAATTTTGAGGCTAGAATGTGGCAAACCTGTTACAACTTAGAGCTTAACATTGGTTGGCCTCTTTCCACTCTACAGTGTGATCTTGCTAGTGGCATTTGAAAAATGCAGTTGACAGCACATGTTTTCTAATTGCTTCCAATTTGGTAAAAAAAAAAAATAATTGTAGCTACAATATTCTAACATGGGTTAAAATTTTGAATGATCTTATAAATTAGAACAGAAAATTAATTTAATAATAGAGCTATTATTCATTTCATAACAGACCACAGTTCTACCTCTGGTCCACTAAACCTGCTTGGTGGTGCTTGTTTTCTTTCATTTAGTAAAAACTATTAAAAGAAAGGTTGTTTTCATCTCCTTGTTAAATAGTTCCTTTCCAAAAGACTAGAGGAAGGGAAGATGGTTTTATGGATTGAATGTTTGTGTCACTTTCCAAAATTCACATTTTGGAACCTCCAGATATTGGACTGCAGCCTGCCAGGCTCCTCTGTCCATGGAAATCTCCGGGCCAGAATATTGGAGTGGATAGCCATTCCCTTTTCCAGAGAATCTTCCCAACCCAGTGGTCAAACCCAGGTCTCCTGAATTGCAGGAGTATTCTTTACCATCTGAATCATTGTGAAAGCCCTCAAAGTTCCACTCTGGTCCACTAAACCTGCCTGGTAGTGTTTGATTTCTTTCGTTTAGTAAATCTATTAGAAGAAAGGCTATTTTTATCTCTTTGTTGAATAGTTTCTTTCCAAAAGACTAGGGGAAGGGAAGATAGGGTTATAGACTGAATATTTTTGTTGCTTTCCAAAATTCATATTTTGGAACCTCCAGATCTGGTAAAGAATCTATCTGCAATGCAGGAGACCTGGGTTCAGTTGCTGGATCTGGAAGATGCCCTGGAGAAGGAAATAGCAACCCACTCCAGTATTCCTGCCTGGACAATACCATGGACAGAGGAGCTTGACAAGCTACAGTCCATGGGGTCACAAGAGTTGGACACAACTTATTGACTAAACCACCACAGATGATAGCATTTGGAGGTGGAGCTTCTGGGAGGTGATTAGGTTTAAATGAAGTCATAAGGGTTTGGTCCCCATGATGGGATTGGGTTATCTTAAAACTCAACGTTCAGAAAACTAAGATCATGGCATCTGGTCCCATCACTTCATGGAAAATAGATGGGAAAACAGTGGAAACAGTGACAGACTTTATTTTGGGGAGCTCCAAAATAGCTGCATATGATGATTGCAGCCACGAAATTAAAAGATGCTTGCTCCTTGGAAGAAAAGCTATGACTGACCTAGACAGCATATTAAAAAGAAGAGACATTACTTTGCTAACAAAGGTCTGTCTACTCAAAGCTATGGTTTTTCCAGTAGTCATGTATGGATATGAGAGTTGGACTATAAAGAAAGCTGAGCATGGAAGAATTTATGCTTTTGAACTGTGGTGTTGGAGAAGATCCTTGAGAGACCCTTGGACTGCAGGAAGATCCAACCAGTCCATCCTAAAGGAAATAAATCCTGAATATTCATTGGAAGGACTGATGCTGAAGCTGAAACTCCAATACTTTGGCCACCTGATGCGAAGAACTGACTCATTTGAAAAGACCCTGATGCTGGGAAAGATTGAAGATGGGAGGAGAAGAGGATGACAGAGGATGAGACAGTTGGATGGCATCACCGACTCAATGGACATGAGTTTATGAGTTTAAGTAAACTCCGGGAGCTGGTGATGGACAGGGAAGCCTGGCGTGCTTCAGTTCATGGGGTCACAAAGAGTCAGACATGACTGAGCAACTGAACTGAACTAAACTGATGGGACTGGTGTCCTTATACAAAGAGGGTACTAGAACACATGCACACAACCCTCTCTGTCATGTGAGTATATACTACATAAGGAGCCATCTGCAAGCCAGAAAGATGGCTCTCACCACAATTTGAACCCTACTGGACCTTTATCCTAGACTTTACAGCCTCTAGACTATGAAAAAATGCATTTTTATTGTTTAGGCTGCTGGCTGAGCTAATACAGGTGGGAAAAAGGATCCTTAGAGAATTGCATATTATAAACATGGTTTTGTTTTTTTGCATTTACACTTCTGCTCAAAGTCATATTTTTTTTCTTAATGTGTTTTTGTCATTGTATCATTTTAAACCTACACTATTCTCCAATTTTGTATTTTAACAGATTGTTGAACATTTTAATCTGAGTATCCTCCTGGCACCCCTTTGGGTTTGAAATGAATAAAGGAATAACCCTAGTTTCCTTTCCTTCCAGACAGACAAGGTTGATTGTTTTCTAAAACATTAAAGATAATTATATTGTGGGAAATGATCAGCTGCTCTATATTTCCACTGAAATTTTAAGAAGAGTAACAGAATTATACTGTGACATGATATGCAGTCAACTCGAACAGCATGGGTTTGAACTGCATGGGTTCATTTGAAAATGAATATGTGCTACAGTACTACACCACCTGAGGTTGACTGATTCCAGATTATGAAACTGGAGGGCAAGATGAAGTATACTTGGACTTTTGACTGTGCATAGGGTCAGCGCCCCTAACATAGAGTTGCTCAAACTATATTTAGACAGATATTTAAAAAGTAATTTTAAAACTTTATGAAAGTAAAATTTTTAAAGCAAGAGATGAAAAAATTTGAGAGGGGAGTATTCTTTATTGCAAATCTCTATGATTAGTATACATCAAGGCTCTCAGATAATTTAGGTGAAAATTAATGGAGGTCTAGGAGGAATAAACATACTTATTTCCTCATACCGAATAAATAGTCATGTAGTAATGAATCACTCATGCTTAAATAAAAAATTTGCAAATTTAGTGAAATCACAAATTTTATGTATATTTGAGTTTTAAAACTTCAAGCTAATTTTATTTAAAGAATCATTTATTCTGTTAGTAGTTTGGAAAAGTATTTTTTAAATTCAACACGTTTTTTTTCTCCACCTTTTAATAAACAGAATACCATACAATGATGTATGTATTCTAGACCATATATGGGCAGCAGAATGGAGATATTTGAGGCCATGCCATTTCTTACAATATATAGTCAATTCACTATTTGCTCACCAACTTACTCCCAGAAGCTCTTTTTAAAGACTTTAGCCTTATGGCATGAGTATTATTTTCTCTCTTGCATCTATGGGAACTCTCAGAATAAGAACTGTAGTAACAATCATATCATCAGCTGCTAATATTTATTGAGGATTTCCACAGCCTAGACACTAAGAACTATCTCATTCTATCCTCACAACAGCCCCATAGTAAATATTATTATAATAGTTCCATTACTAAGTTTATATGGCTAATAAGTGGAGAAGACATTTATATCCAGGGCTACCTTACTCAGAAGTAATATGCTTAACCACACTGTTGTGTTGCCCTTTCAATAAGGTCATAAGTAAACATCAATTGCAGCATAAGAGCACCACAGTCTATGGATTAGCAAACCTAGAAAGTATACAATCTGATACTCAACATGGAATAAAAGAAATAAAAAACTGATATACAAATATCTGGAAATATGGACAAATCTCTTCAGCAGCAATGGATACCTTCTACATCAGTTTACAATTTACCTGGATATGATTAACAGGTCAATTTTTGACCAAAACCCAAACTGACTTCATTGTTTTGTAGATTAGAGAATATATCTTGAATTCCTCTTTAAGACACTAAAGTTTTGTAAATCATTTTACTTTCAAAGGAAACAAACTAGACATATAATGAAAATGTCTTAAACTTTAATCCTAGACATGTAAATATCTACAAATTAGCTATATACTCATAAACATGTTCCAGTGCCAGCTCAGTTTACCATCCTTTCATATATGCACACTCTTTATTTTTTTAATCTTCCAAAGATGCACAACAGAACATGAAATTTCAAATAAAGCAATTGGATAAACTTTGTGTTTAACAGATGCAGTCTTATGGTACAAAAGTATTTCTTGTTAACAAGTTCAGTGAGCATGTAAGAAGTTATCTGCAACAACTTCTTAGAACATTCTTAAACTGCTTAAAATGATCTAAGTATAAATCAAATTTTAATTTAATGGGGAATAAAGGTGCAAATAATATACAGCATTGTTCAGATACCTTATCAATCATTTGTGTTTATTTGCATATTGAGGCTTTCAGTTCAGTTCAATTCGGTCACTCAGTCGTGTCCGACTCTTTGCGACCCCATGAATCGCAGCACACCAGGCCTCCCTGTCCATTATCAACTGCCAAAGTTCACTCAAACTCACGTCCATCAGGTCGGTGATACCATCCAGCCATCTCATCCTCTGTCGTCCCCTTCTCCTCCTGGCCCCAATCCCTCCCAGCATCTGAGTCTTTTCCAGTGAGTCAGCTCTTCACATGAGGTGGCCAAAGTACTGGAGTTTCAGCTTCAGCATCATTCCTTCCAAAGAACACCCAGGACTGATCTCCTTTAGAATGGACTGGTTGGATCTCCTTGCAGTTCAAGGGACTCTCAAGATTCTTCTCCAACACCACAGTTCAAAAGCACCAATTCTTCAGCACTCAGCTTTCTTCACAATCCAACTCTCACATCCATACATGACTACTGGTAAAACCATAGCCTTGACTAGATGGAACTTTGTTGGCAGAGTAATGTCTCTGCTTTTGAATATGCTATCTAGGTTGGTCATAACTTTCCTTCCAAGGAGGAAGCGTCTTTTAATTTCATGGCTGCAATCACCATCTGCAGTGATTTTGGAGCCCCCAAAAAATAAAGTCTGACACTGTTTCCACTGTTTCCCCATCTATTTTCCATGAAGTGATGGGACCAGATGCCATGATCTTCATTTTCTGAATCTTGAGTTTTNGACCCCATGAATCGCAGCACACCAGGCCTCCCTGTCCATTATCAACTGCCAAAGTTCACTCAAACTCACGTCCATCAGGTCGGTGATACCATCCAGCCATCTCATCCTCTGTCGTCCCCTTCTCCTCCTGGCCCCAATCCCTCCCAGCATCTGAGTCTTTTCCAGTGAGTCAGCTCTTCACATGAGGTGGCCAAAGTACTGGAGTTTCAGCTTCAGCATCATTCCTTCCAAAGAACACCCAGGACTGATCTCCTTTAGAATGGACTGGTTGGATCTCCTTGCAGTTCAAGGGACTCTCAAGATTCTTCTCCAACACCACAGTTCAAAAGCACCAATTCTTCAGCACTCAGCTTTCTTCACAATCCAACTCTCACATCCATACATGACTACTGGTAAAACCATAGCCTTGACTAGATGGAACTTTGTTGGCAGAGTAATGTCTCTGCTTTTGAATATGCTATCTAGGTTGGTCATAACTTTCCTTCCAAGGAGGAAGCGTCTTTTAATTTCATGGCTGCAATCACCATCTGCAGTGATTTTGGAGCCCCCAAAAAATAAAGTCTGACACTGTTTCCACTGTTTCCCCATCTATTTTCCATGAAGTGATGGGACCAGATGCCATGATCTTCATTTTCTGAATCTTGAGTTTTAAGGCTTTGGATGTTGTAAAATAAGACAGAAAAGAAAGGCTCAGATAGGAGGGACCTAAGAGTATTGCCCAAATTCAAAGAATTCTTAGGGCCATCCACATCCTTGATTAAATATGGCAAGTCATGTCATTCATCCAAAGACTTACTTTAGTTCACATCCTTAAGCAGAGAAGACCTCACCCTCTGACATCAATACTCATAAGACAATGCACCTCCCTTCAGACCAGATATATATGTTTACTTCTAAACCAGCCATTTTCCGAGCCCAAGTTCAAAACATCACAAGTTTACATCTTTCTCAAGCATCCAACAGTGCAACAGGGTCTTCCATAGAGCAATTACATTCAGTTGCATCATAATCCCTTAATTTAGTACCCAAGAGGCCTTTCCAATCAACTCAACACACTCAATCCATCTGCCATTCTAAGATTTCAGGTTGAAGGGGATCTTTCTGCTTAATTCCTCCGAAGGCCAAAAGTTGATAAATTTCCCAAAGTTGGATTTAAGTCATTAATTCTTAAATTATTCCCTGGAGAATTCCCATGATACTTGGCATATTTCAAAGGTAAAACAGTAACAGTAATAATAGTAATAAACTTGTCCTTGTCTTCTTCACTTCTTTGTGTAGTTCAACTCACCAAAAAGAGTCCTCAACTTGTTTCCATGTTGAACCCACTTACCTCCCACAGAAAGTCTCTGAATTGGCCACAGAATGTATCTCATGTCCTGAGATGATTTAGATGAGTAGTTTTCAATATCTTAGTGTTTTCAAGATGTTGAAAGTGCTTCCTAGAGGTAACTCAGAAACAGCAAAAAAGAAAATACAGTAGGTGATTTTTGTGCTCTTCATTCTATATTGAGCCAAAAAAGCGCCACTCTTCTGCATATATCAAGTTTTCATTTAAGACTATGGCCAAAGAGAGAACAGCTGAAGAAAATGTGGAAGCCATGGTTTTAGACAATAGGTATCCTGGAATTAAGCCATCAAAGGAATTGTATATTGGTCCAAGTTGCCAAGTAAAGCTAGGTTTCAGGGGAAGACAAATATTATGGTGTATTTCCTCATACTATTTATATCTAAGATATATATAAACAGGTTTAATGTAGAACTAATGATACTTTTCTTATGTACTTGTTGATTTTCCAAAATATACCTTGAAAGTGAAAGTTCGTCACAGTCGTGCCTGACTCTTTCAGATCCCATGGACTGTAGCCTGCCTGGCTCCTTGGTCCATGGAATTCTCCAGGTAAAGAATACTGGAGTGGGTTGCCATTTCCTTCTCCAGGAGAATCTTCCTGACCCTGGATTCAAACTGGGTCTCCTGCATTACAGGCAGTTTCTTGACCAACTGAGTCATTACCTTAGGGAAATAAAAACCAACACAAAACCATAACTAGTAGGCATTTTATTTTATCACTTTCTTAACATAGTATGACAATTAATGCCTCATTTAACTTAATAAGCTTTTACAGTGAGGGTGGACTTTCAGAATTACTACTCAAAAAACAAGTCATGCCATGGTTGATTCAATCTATCATCTTTTTTTCCTCTCTGAAGAAGGTTAAAATGGATAACTTTCATGTCATATGGTCCACCCTGCAAGAAATCATTCAGTATCTTGGAATAAGAATGTGCCTTCATTAAAAATAATCTAGTTAAATTTTAATTCTTTTACCCTTAGAATTAACTGATATACAACAAAACTTACACTGGAAATGAGGGAAAGAGGAAGAAATGATCTTTAAAAAGTATACAGCCTAAACTGATCACACAATCACCACAGATGGTGGGGAAATATAGTTTCCAAGAAAATCGGTAATTGAAAACAATAAAAACCAAAATAAGATGAAAACATGTCTAGATGAATCAGGTTTATGAACTGAGAAGCAAAGGGCAAGTATTTTCTCAGTTTCAAGTACTCTAAATTCAAAAGAATTCTTACTTTATATATTCTGCATTTATCTATACATTTTCATAATATCCCCTATTAGTTCCAGGACACATAACTAACTCTTACCCCATGTAGCACAGAGGTAAAGAATCTGCCTGCCAAAGCAGGAAACGCAAGAGACACAGGGTTCGATCCCTGGGTAGAGAAGATCCACTGGAATAGGAAATGGCAACTCACTCCAGGATTCTTGCCTGGAAAATTCCATGGAAAGAGTAGCCTGGCAAACTATAGTCTATGGGGCTGCAAAGAGTCGGCTATGAATGAGCACACACACATCAAGGTAGCACCAACGTAGTCTCTCCAACAGGAGTCCAGGAACACTTAGAGGTGTAAAAACATAATTTTAATAATCCATTTTCTCTGGAGATGTTTAAAGTGCTTACATTTCTGATATAATCCAGAAATTAAACATTCTGAAACAATTAGGTGACCTACAGATTACTAAAGATTGCAGTGTCTAGGTTTGAATTTGTTTTTATAATTGAGGTAGTGCCAATTAATGCTTCTTAATTTTCCCAAGCCAATGAGAAAAGAGCAAAAGAGATTTAACACATAATAATATAACCCTGCCCCATCTCCCAAGTGAAAGCTAACTGACTTCACGGTAGTTTAAAATAGGGAATAGTGGAAGAATTGAGATATCACAAGGCATGTATCAGAGGAGGCATGCTGAAATTAAGATATAATAGCTACTTATGGTTACCATGGGGTCATAGGGGATGGATAATTGTGAGACTGGGTTGATATATACACACTGCTATATATAAAATGGATAACTAATACAGACCTACAGGGAACCCTACTCAATATTCTGTAATGGCCTATATTGGAAAAGAACCTAAAAAAGAGTGAAGGTGAAGTTGCTCAGTTGTGTCCGACTCTTTGCGACCCCGTGGACTGTAACCTACTAGGCTTCTCCATCCATGGGATTCTCCAGGCAAGAATACTGGAGTGGATTGCCATTTCCTTCTCCAGGGGATCTTCCCAACCCAGGGATCGAACCCATGTCTCCCGCATTGGAGGCAGACGCTTTAACCTCTGAGCCATCAGGGAAGCCCTAAAAAAGAGTGAATATATGTATATGTGTAATATTGTACATCTGAAACACAACATTGTAAATCAACAATACTTCAATTAAAATTTTAAAATTAAAAAAAGACATAATAGCAAACAGATTTAATTTTAGCAGAGCAGTCTCATATATTACATCAGGTTTATATTATTGTCCTTTTTGGTTTTATAGCCTTTGTTTATATTTAATTTTAAAATTTGCTTTGATCTTATGGTTTTCTCAGATTTATAAAAAGTGATTTCAATTCTATATTTGCACATTTAAGTAAATTAAAACAAAAAGAAATCCTTGCTGTGTCTTCCAAGGTCTTAATAAATTAGTAGGTGAATAAAATCAGTTGTTCAGATTCATCAACAGTTTTCTTTAAAGAATTCATTACTCAAGTTTTAAACAATGAAACACCATTATAGGTGGATATCCTCTCATGCAGAACAGAGTATTTTGATCTTTTTTTTACAGCCATGAATCTAAGATGAATTTTCTTCTCTAAAACCATGATACATAAATTTTGCTATAACATTCAGCTGTAAGTTAATGGGTGGCAGTGACATTACAATACATCAAAATGGTTAGGAAGCCTGGCCTTGGCCTTCATTTTGAGGTTCTATATAATGACGCTGTGTTTGAGAGTAGCAGCACATTGTGTGAAACCATTTTAATTCAAAAATATTACCTGAATGCTTGGTATGTGCTAGTCAGTGAAAATTCAACAGTAAAAAGATATCCTCTAGAGAACACACATGTTAAAAAGGACATACATGAAAGCATTACATGTGTGAGAATCTGCTGCAAACTGCCAAGATCAGAGTAACCAGAAATGCTATGCTCAGTGTATCTAAGATGAAGGTAATCATAGACGCTCATATACAAATGGCTCCTACTCAAATGTAATGGATTAAAGACTTTCCATAAAAGTTGCTATGTAAACTGATTTCTGAAGCATATATGTAGCAATTAGCTAGGGAACAAAGCTAGTGGAGGTGATGGAATACCAGTTGAGCCACTTCAAATCCTAAAAGATGATGCTGTGAAAGTGCTGCACTCAATATGCCAGCAAATTTGGAAAGCTCAGCAGTGGCCAAAGGACTGGGAAAGGTCAGTTTTCATTCCAATCCCAAAGAAAGGCAATGCCAAAGAATGCTCAAACTACTGCACAATTACACTCATCTCACATGCTAAAAAAGTAATGCTCAAAATTCTCCAAGTCTGGCTTCAACAGTACATGAACTGTAAAATTCCAGATGTTGAAGCTGGATATAGAAAAGGCAGAGGAACCAGAGATCAAATTTCCAACATCCACTGAATCATCAAAAAA
The DNA here is from genome assembly GCA_006410675.1 of Oreotragus oreotragus. Classification (NCBI taxonomy): domain Eukaryota; kingdom Metazoa; phylum Chordata; class Mammalia; order Artiodactyla; family Bovidae; genus Oreotragus; species Oreotragus oreotragus. Next base: position 62,696 of record SJYX01003055.1, on the reverse strand, counting down.
GCAAGAGCATTCCAGAAAAATATCTACTTCTGTTTTATTGACTATGCCAATGCCTTTGACTGTGTGGACTGCAACACACTCTGGAAAATTCTTAAAGAGATGGGAATACCTGACCACCTAACCTTTGTCTTGAGAAATCTGTATGCAGGTCAGGAAGCAACAGTTAGAACTCGACATGGAACAACAGACTGCTTCCAAATTGGGAAAGGAGTACTTCAAGGCTGTATACTGTCACCCTGCTTATTTAACTTATATGCAGAGTACATCATGAGAAACGCAGGTCTGGATGAAGCACAAGCTGAAATCAAGATGGCCAGAAGAAACAGCGATAACCTCAGATATGGAGATGACACAACCCTTATGGAAGAAAGTGAAGAACTAAAGAGCCTCTCGATGAAAGTGAAAGAGGTGAGTGAAAAAGTTGGCTTAAAGCTCAACATTCAGAAAACTAAGATCATGGCATCTGGTCCCATCACTTCATGGGAAATAGATGGGGAAACAGTGGAAACAGTGTCAGACTTTATTTTTTTGGGCTCCAAAATCACTGCAGATGCTCACTGCAGCCATGAAGTTAAAAGACGCTTACTCCTTGGAAGGAAAGTTATGACCAACCTAGATAGCATATTCAAAAGCAGAGACATTACTTTGCTGACTAAGGTCCGTCTAATCAAGGCTGTGGTTTTTCCAGTGGTTTTGTATGGATGTGAGAGTAGGATTGTGAAGAAAGCTGAGCACTGAAGAATTGATGCTTTTGAACTGTGGTGTTGGAGAAGACTCTTGAGAGTCTCTTGGACTGCAAGGGGATCCAACCAGTCCATTCTAAAGATCAGTCCTGGATGTTCTTTGGAAGGACTGATTCTGAAGCTGAAACTGCAATACTTTGGCCACCTCATGCAAAGAGTTTACTCATTGGAAAAGACTCTGATGCTGGGAGGGATTGAGGGCAGGAGAATAAGGGGATGACAGAGGATGAGATGGCTGGATGGCATCACCGACTCGATGGACATGAGTTTGAGTAATCTTCGGGAGTTGGCTATGGACAGGGAGGCCTGGCGTGCTGTAATTCATGGGGTCGCAGAGTCAGACACAACTGAGCAACTGAACTGAAAAGACAAATAAAGGAAAAATCTGTGAACATAGAACAAAGGATGGCCCAAAGACCAGAATGAGAACATCAGGTGAAACATGTGGTGTTGGAGAAGACTCTTGAGAGTCTCTTGGACTGCAAGGGGATCCAACCAGTCCATTCTAAAGATCAGTCCTGGATGTTCTTTGGAAGGACTGATTCTGAAGCTGAAACTGCAATACTTTGGCCACCTCATGCAAAGAGTTTACTCATTGGAAAAGACTCTGATGCTGGGAGGGATTGAGGGCAGGAGAATAAGGGGATGACAGAGGATGAGATGGCTGGATGGCATCACCGACTCGATGGACATGAGTTTGAGTAATCTTCGGGAGTTGGCTATGGACAGGGAGGCCTGGCGTGCTGTAATTCATGGGGTCGCAGAGTCAGACACAACTGAGCAACTGAACTGAAAAGACAAATAAAGGAAAAATCTGTGAACATAGAACAAAGGATGGCCCAAAGACCAGAATGAGAACATCAGGTGAAACAAACAGCCCTCCTGGCTAGCCCAGTTTGCATAGGGCAGGCACAGGGAGAAGGAAAAAAAAATCATATAAAAAGAGGAGCCAAAACTGAGCCTCCTTCTTCTCTTCTCTTTGCGTCTTTTGGGTTGCCCTGTCCTCATGCCTCAATGTTTTCTCCTTTGCTTACCAATAAAATTGAGCTGTAATACTGGCCCACAATTTAAAATGAGCTATAACTGAGTTGTAACATGGGTTTGCCGTTTAAACTGAGCTGTAACCAAGCTGTAACACTGGTTCATCCATCCCTTTAAATTTCTACTGTGGTGACATAAAACTGAGGAAATTACACACTCCCCTGACAATACTGTGTACACAAGTATGATTTTGGTAACTGTACATGGCATACCCTGACACACTGGTTCCTTCTCTTTTCATGTCAAGGTTTGATGGTAGACACGCCTGAAAACTGGCGTGTAAATGGGAGGCTTGTTTCTTTTTACATCTCTGTAAGGGCATTGCTGGATATCTCTCCAAACTAGAAGAAAGGTCAACTCAACAATATTTTCTATTCATAGTCTACTTTATTTTTACATAGATCCACTCAGTGTATATACTAAACCAGTAGGCATATGTGTCTATAGCAGAGAATTTGAGGTCAGAAAGTGTTCATTTGAATCCTAGTCTAACTACTTCTTTACTGTGAAATTCACAGTAATTGTCTTGAACTCTCTGAACAAAAGTTTCACAATTGATAAAATACAACATAGCAATCACAGCATGCCTGGCATAACCTGAATTAACTCTCAAAAAAAATTTTATTGTAGAGTTAGTGCCAAAGACATTAATGAGTACAGATTTTGGTCTTTTATGTATTGGTCTTTTGTCTCTAACTTGGTCATGTCTGGTACACTAATTCATTTGTAAATTACTCTTCATTGCCCTTCCTTCCTTCCCTGCCTCTGTCAGAAATATACTTTATTAAAATTAAATATGTTCCTTCCTTAATGGACTCAGCTTTGCGGGTAAATGATTTTCAATGTACCACCACAAATCATGAATAATCATATTTTTTTATGGCTTCACTTCCAAGGTGAGCTTGGAAAATTTATATGGGAAGAATCTAATATTTTGGACTTAGTTTGTCAGTTTTCACTGTGATGTAAAGTATAACTATAAAGCAATAAGATTAATTTTCTTGCTTGCCCTGCACAGTGACTGTAAATTCAATTCAAGGAACATCAAGGGTAGTTTGAGGAACAATAAGCGCTAAGAATGTAAGACTTCCTGGCGAGCATATTATATAACATTTATGAGATCTGTTTATGTGTGCATGCGTAGTGTTCATAAAGTCTCAGCAGCTCATAATAGAAGACACTTATATTCACATAACACTTAACATATATATGTATATATACATATATCTTCCTCACAGCAATCCTACACAATTTATCCTAAATAAAATTAAGAAATACTTATGTTCAAGTTGTGTGATTTTTCAACCAGTATATGGAGAATTCAGGGCCTGATCCCAGGCATTCTAATTTCAACCCCCATGCTCTTTCTATCTAGTGTAATTTGTAAATATCTTTCAACACATGTGATTCCTAACTATAAACTTTATACCATTATTTTGATTTGAAGATGAAAAAAATATATATATATAGGGCTCAGAATCTACAACATAGCAATCACAGCATGCCTGGCATAACCTGAATTAACTACTCAGTATGCTCAACTACTTGCTAAGGTCACATATTTTTTCCTAAGGAGAGGTGCTGGACTAAAGCTTAGGTTTCCCAAGTTTACTTACAGACCTTACTTTCCTTGAGATAAATACCAAAAAAAAAAAAAAAAAAAAGAAAAGTTGTTGTTTTTTTTACAATTGTTTTGGGGAAAAAAAAAAAAAAGACACCTTAGTTTATGTGACTATCCTCAAGTAGCTCAGGAGTTTTAATGAATCAGTTGGGATTCATGTTCAAATGCGCTCTGGGATATTTATGTCTTTTGGTACTAAATTGGTGATAAATTGATCATTTTAACTGTCAGGTGAAGTCAGGTGAAGTCAGTCAGTCGTGTCCGACTCTTTGTGACCCCATGGACTGTAACCTACTAGGCTTCTCCGTCCATGGGATTCTCCAGGCAAGAATACTGGAGTGGATTGCCATTTTAACTGTGCTGTTATTTTAATTTTATTGAGATAGAAATCTTACAAAATATTCTGGGACTAAAACATCTCTAAACACAAGCAGAAAGGTTTTAAAAACCCTAAAATCAAAACACAAGAAAAGAAATCAGCACAAACCCTAAATAGAAAGAGACTTCTATTTTTCTTATTTTCTTATAGACCGTCACATTTTGTTGTGGATTTATTATCATATTAAGGACTTTTAAAAGTCAACAAGACAGTTTACTGCCTAGTTTGCTGGTTATGTGCAAATTCAAATCCAGGAGCTTATCCAAAAAGTTTTTCTTGACATTTGCTCTGTGCTCTGTATTTTTTAATGAAAGAAGCAAATACAACATAAGGAAGCTGTTTCCAACTCTTCAGGCTTGTTTTTAATCTGTTGTAATTTTTAACACTGAAATGTTTTTTCCTAAAGCATTTAGCTATTAATTAAACATGACAATCTTTTTATACAGGATAAATTCCACCTATTTCATTCTCAGAAGCTATATACTTTATTGTCTCTAATGTTCTTATGCCCTTATAACATGGGAAATTTTCTTCTAAAATTCAGTATTAAAACAAATGGAACAAAGATCCTCATTTTCTTTTCCTCCCCTACCTTCCTCTCTTTTTTCTAAAAAAAAATAAAAAAGACTTTCGTAGCCTGAAAACCACAGTGGGTTTAGAGATGATGAGCATAAAAATGATTAGGACATCCATAGACACTTCCAACATTCAGTCAACCAGTAGAACAACTATAAAGTTGGATAAAATTAAAATTCAGAAAAAAAAATTAAAATTCAGTTAAATAAACTATGTAGTACAAAAGAGCAACTGATCTGGAGCCAGAAAACCAGGAATGTGCCTGTGAATTTAAATCTCCCTTCCTGTGTTCTCTTAGCCTTATTCACTCATCTATAAAAGGATAGTGGCTTATTCTTTTTAGTTGAATACTGTATGCCCTTTTCACTATACTGGTTGTTGAAATACAACTCATCTCCAACCATTCCTTCTAATTCTGTTCATTGCTAAATTATATTTAAAATAAAGTGGGCTTACAATCACAATGTCTGATTAAAGTTAGGTTTACTTGGTTTCCTTTAAAGAGTATATTTTCTTTTAATTTCTTTTGGACTGTGTGTCATCTGAAAAACTGCCAAACTCAGTTTCTAATGGAAGATCCTACTGCATTTTATTATACCTGATGCCATATTCTATTAAACATAATTACAAGTTTAAAGTTACCCATTAGAAACTAGATAGGATGCAATTAGATGTTTTCATCTGTCAATTACATTGAAGCTGAGAAGGGTAAAAAGTGGAATCAGCAATTTATGTTATAATGGGAAAATCATCTCAAAACTTCCTGGTCAAGATGTCCCTATACAGGACTGAATCTATAAATTCTTTTTTTTTTTTTTTTAAGGCAGAGAGAAAAGTAAGAGGAGACAAAGAAAGTTCAGTAGTGAGTGAAAGTTGAGACTACCTTGACCAGACTCTGTTAGACAAATATACTTGGCTGATTTATTCATAAAACATAGAGAAATTCTGTCCCAGGTATCTGTGATAAGCAGGGATCTTCTTGCCACTGAAATCTCCATGATTCCTGGAAATAAGAACTTTCTTTTTGATTGAGAATATCAAAGAGTTTTGTAGAAAGTGTCACTACAGAGAAGATAACCAAGAAGAATGCTTGCACAACCACATGCAGGCTAGTCTTTGTAGACACAGAACCTCATTCTGCAGGTGGAGGGATAATGTGTGCTAATCACGGCAGATTAGATGCAGAGATAATGACACAGTGACTTGAATTGCCTTGCCCAGGCCTTTCCCAAGTCTGAAAGACAAGTCACTGATTCTGAAGTTCAGCTTTTAATTTTTGGCTATTTGTTTCCTCTTCAGAGATTGTTTTACCCAGACAAGTCAAGGGTGAAAAGGAAAATTATCGAGTGAATCAGATCGTAAGTAATCTGAGCATGGGAAATAAGTGAGAACAAATCTGCTTTTAATTTAGGCCCATGGCCAAAAACCCTAACAGAGATATAAGTTCACAAAGATGTTAGCAGTTTAGCTATGATATTGATAGTTCCACAGGCAAAGAACTCCTGTGTTTAGGGAGTTATAACAAAGAATAACAGTTTATCGTAATCTGCTTTTTGTCAGGTTGCCAGAAGAATTTCACATTTTCACTTGCATGAATTATTTATGCTTTCAAATGAGAATCAAAATTAACTGATTCACTTACCAACAGAGCTCATCCACCAAAGCTTAACCAATACAGTTACGGGTGAAGGCTTTTGTTAGCCATGCAGTTATACAGGGAATATAAATAAGATGTAGGGGATTATTTCTCTCTCTTACTCAAAGCTTGTAAAACAGATCCTTCTCTTTATATCCTGATTCCATGAAACTTTATGTTCATGGCAAAAATATTCAAAATAACTTCTGTCTAAAGACAAGTACTATACTTAAAGACAGACAAGACTACATGCTATAAACTTAAAGCAAATAAAGTAAAATGGCTGCTATATATATGTTCTCCAGTCTAAAAGCACAGATAAATCACATGATTTAAGCAGGTGTTTGATCTAAGCAGGTTTACCAAAGGAGTGGAAAAAACACTAGAGAAAGGAGCATAGAGGAAGATGAATCTTGATTACTTTGGACCAGAAACAAAAGATGTAGTGACATGAACAGCATGGATCAGGGTTCAGTAACTCCAAGAGTGATTTGTCCCTGTGTCATGCAGGCCCCACACTCAGCAGTCATTCTAAAGATGACATCAAAGAAAGGCCCTCTGTGAATTTCCACAGTGGTACAGGGGGTACACCTTCCAATGTGGGTGGTTCTGTTTCGATCCCTGGTTGGGGAATTAAGATTCCACATGCCACATGGTATGACCATAGATAAGTAAATGAAGGTGAAGTCACTCAGTCGTGTCCGATTCTTTGCGACCCCGTGGACTGTAACCTACTAGGCTTCTCCGTCCATGGGATTCTCCAGGCAAGCATACTGGAGTGGATTGCCATTTCCTTCTCCAGGGGATCTTCCCGACCCAGGGATCCAACCTGGGTCTCCTGCATTGGAGGCAGACGCTTTAACCTCTGAGCCACCAGGGAACACTTCTAAGTAAATGAAGCGAATTTAAAAAAAAAAAAAAAAAGAATGAAAGAAAGGCTTTCCAACATTCAAAGAGAATATGTATTTCATTTATTGAGGCTAGCATAGTACAGTTGAATTTATAACACAATTATTTTAAAATGTAGTTATCTATTTTACCAAATAATGCTATAATTACTGGATTTCCCCAGGCAAAAAATAGACTTCTGACCTAAATGCCACAACTCACAATAATTAACAAAAGATGAACATAGACTTAAATGCAAAAACTAAACTATAAGAAAAAAAAAAAAAAAGGGAGAAA
>SJYX01003055.1:21023-39452 GCA_006410675.1 Oreotragus oreotragus | reverse complement strand
AGAAAAAAAGGGAATGAACACATCCTTTTGATATGTCTCCCAAAATGTTATATGAAAATTCTACAAAGCTATTAGCTATCTTAACCTCAAAAGTATTCAACCTAGTCCCTTAATAGCTGCGTGTATGATTGAAAATTCTCTTGGATATGAGATGAAGTGCTAACAAATAGATATATACAATATAAGCAGGCAGTTTGACATAGCGTTAACATTTTAGATTCGTATTATTTTCAAATTCAATACATTTCCTTCAACTAATACAATTAATAACCAGCTAGAAATATTTCCATTCAACTCCCCCTTTTGTTGACTCTGCTTATAAGCAGAGATGAAAATGACTTTTAAATGTCAGGGAGGGGAAACTATGTTTCACTATCATTCGTTTTTGTTTTGCTCTCTAGCTTGTGGGCCATAGAATCTCAAGCACTTTTTAAAATTAAACAATACTGTATTAGTTTCAGATATACAACATACTGAGCACTTTCAATGATTTCAAATACAGACAGCTTTTACCATTTGTTAAGGTCAAGAAATATGTTTCTATTTCATTCTATGAAAGCTTTAAGAAAGAAATCCCATATAGTCTATTTATGTTTCCCAGACTTGCCTGTGAGTGTTCAGGATTCTCTGGCAGAGACATGAGTTGGAGGTGCCTGGCTTCAGGGTCAGGGACACTGAATATGGCACTGTGTGCGTGGGACCTTTTGAAGAAGGTTGCCATTATCTTCATTACCTCCACCATAGTTTGGTCTCACATCAAACAACATGGAGGGAACATAGCCCTGCCCATCAACAGAAAATTGGATTCAAGATTTACTGAGCATGGTCCTATCCATCTGAACAAGACCCAGTTTCCCCTCCAGGCAGTCTCTCCCATCAGGAAGCTTCCATAAGCCCTTATTCATCAGAGGGCAGAGACCGAAAACCACAATCACAGGAAACTAATCAAACTGATCACATGGACCACAGCCTTGTCTAACTCAATGAAACCATGAGCCATCCCGTGTAAGGCCCCCCAAGATGTGTTGAGATCAGTTCAACAAGTATCCTGTCTCCTACAAAGATGGATGGGTCATGGTAGAGAGTTCTGACAAAATGTAGTCCACTGGAGAAGGGAATGGTAAACCAGTTCAGCATTGCCTTGAGAACCCCAGGAACAGTATGAAAAGGCAAAAAGATATAACACTGAAAGATGACTTCCCCAGGTCGGTAGGTGCCCAATATACTACTGGAGAAGAGTGGAAAAATAACTCCAGAAAGAATGAAAAGACAGCGCCAAAGCAGAAACGATACCCAGTTGTGGATGTGACTGGTGATGGAAGAAAAGCCTGCTGCTGTGAAGAACAATATTACATAGGAACCTGGAATGTTAGGTCCATGAATCAAGGTAAATTGGAAGTGGTCAAACAGGAGATGGCAAGAGTGAACATCGACATTTTAGGTATCAGTGAACTAAAATGGACTGGAATGGGTGAATTTAACTCAGATGACCACTATATCTACTACAATGGGCAAGAATCCCTTAGAAGAAATGGAGTAGCCATCATTGTCAACAAAAGAGTCTGAAATGCAGTACTTGGATGGAATATAAAAAATGACACAATGATCTCTGTTCATTTCCAAGGCAAACTATTCAATATCATAGTAATCTAAGTCTATATCCTGACTAGTAATGCTGAAGAGGCTGAAGTTGAATGATTCCATGAAGACCTACAAGACCTTCCCTTCTAGAACTAACACCCCCCAAAAGATGTCTTTTTCATTATAGAGGACTGGAATCCAAAAGTAGGAAGTCAAGAGACACCTGGAGTAACAGGCAAATCTGGCCTTGGAGTACAGAATGAAGCAGGGCAAAGGCGAATAGAATTTTGCCAAGAGAACACAATGGTCATAGCAAACACCCTCTTCCAACAACACAAGAGAAGACTCTACACCTGGACATCACCAAATGATAAATACTGAAATCAGATTGATTATATTCTTTGCAGAGATGGAGAAGCTCCATACAGTCAGCAAANTTTGCCAAGAGAACACAATGGTCATAGCAAACACCCTCTTCCAACAACACAAGAGAAGACTCTACACCTGGACATCACCAAATGATAAATACTGAAATCAGATTGATTATATTCTTTGCAGAGATGGAGAAGCTCCATACAGTCAGCAAAAACAAGACCAGGAGTTGACCGTAGCTCAGATCATGAACTCCTCATTGCAAAATACAGACTTAAATTAAAGAAAGTAGGGAAAACCACTAGACCTTTCAGGTATGACCTGAATCAAATCCCTTAGGATTACACAGTGGAAGTGACAAATGGATTCAAGGAATTAGAACTGGTTGACAGTGCCTGAAGAACTATGGATAGAGGTCCATAACACTGTACAGGAGGTAGTAATCAAGACCACCTCAAGAAAAATAAATGAAAAAAAAAAAAAGCAAAACGGCTGTCTGAGGAGGCTTTACAAATAGCTGTAAAAGAAGAGAAGCAAAAGGCAAAGGAGAAAAGGAAAGATGTACCGATCACAATGCGGGGTTCCAAAGAATAGCAAGGAGAGATTTTAAAAAAAGGCTTCCTCATTGATCAGTGCCAAGAAATAGAGGAAAACAGCAAAATGGGAAAGACTAGAGATCTCTTCAAGAAAATTAGAGATATTAAGGGAACATTTCATGCAAATATGGGCTCAATAAAGGATAGAAATGGTATGGACCTAACAGAAGGAGAAAATATTAAGAAGAGGTGGCAAGTTTAAACAGAAGAATTATACAAAAAAGATCTTCATGACCCAGATAACCACAATGATATGATCACTCACCAAGAGCCAGACATCCTGAATGCAAAGTCAAGTGGGCCTAGGAAGCATCACTATGAACAAAGTTAACAGAGGCAATGGAATTCCAGTTGAACTATTTCAAATCCTCAAAGATGATGCTGTGAAAGTGCTGCACTCAATATGCCCGCAAATTTGAAAACTTAGCATTGGCCACAAGACTTGAAAAGGTCAGTTTTTATTCCAGTCCCAAAGAAAGACAATGCCAAAGAGTTTTCAAACTACTGCACAATTGAATTCATCTCACATGCTAGCAAAGTAATGCTCAAAATTCTCCAAGCCAGGCTTCAACAGTAGGTGAACCATGAACTTCCAGATGTTCAAGCTGGATTTAGAAAAGGAGGAACCAGAGATCAAATTGCCAACATCTGTTGCATCATTGAAAAAGCAAGAGAGTTCCGGAAAAACATCTACTTCTGGTTTATGGACTATGCCAAAGCCTTTGACTGTGTGGATCAAAACAAACTGGAAAATTCTTCAAGAAATGGAAATACCAGACCGTCTTACCTGCCTCCTGAGAAATCTCTATGCGGCTCAAGAGGCAGCAGATAGAACTGGAAATGGAATGACAGACTGGTTCCAAATCGGGAAGACTTCTGGTTTATGGACTATGCCAAAGCCTTTGACTGTGTGGATCAAAACAAACTGGAAAATTCTTCAAGAAATGGAAATACCAGACCGTCTTACCTGCCTCCTGAGAAATCTCTATGCGGCTCAAGAGGCAGCAGATAGAACTGGAAATGGAATGACAGACTGGTTCCAAATCGGGAAGGGACTACATCAAGGCTGTATATTGTCACCCTGCTTATTTAACTTATATGCAGAGTACATCATGTGAAATGCCAGGCTGAATGAAGCACAAGCTTTAATCAAGATTGTTAGGGGAAATATCAGTAACCTCAGATATGCAGATTACACCACCCTTATGGCAGAAAATGAAGAATTAAAGAGCCTCTTGATGAAAGTGAAAGAGGAGAGTGAAAAAGTTGACTTAAAGCTCAACATTCAGAAAACTAATATCATGGCATCCAGTCCCATCATTTCATGGCAAATAGGTGGAGAAACGATGGAAACAGCAAGAAACTATTTTCTTATGCTCCAAAATCACTAGAGATGGTGACTTCAGCCATGAAATTAAGAGATGCCTGCTTTTTGGAAGAAAAGTTATGACCAACCTAGATAGCATATTGAAAAGCAGAGACATTACTTTGCCAACAAAGGTCCATCTAGTCAAAGTTATTGTTTTTCCAGTAGTCGTGTATGAATGTGAGAGTTTGACTATAAAGAAAGCTGAGCAGCAAAGAATTGATGATTTTGAACTGTGGTGTTAGAGAAGACCCTTGAGAGGCCCTTGGACTGCAAGGAGATCCAACCAGTCCATTCTAAAGGAGATCAGTCCTGAATACTCATTAAAAGGACTGATTCTGTAGCTGACACTCCAATACTTTGGCCACCTGATGCAAAGAACTGACTCACTGGAAAAGACTCCGATACTGGGAAAGATTGAAGGCAGGAAGAAAAGGGTACAACAGAGGATGAGATGGTTGGATGGCATCATCGACTTGACAGACATGAGTTTGACAAGCTCCAGGAGTTGGTGATGGACAGGAAAGCCAGGCATGCTGCAGTCCACGGGGTCACAGAGTCAGACACAACTGAGCAGCTGAACTCAAGTTAAAGCTCACAATATATTGGAGAGAGTAATAGCTTCTCACTTCACCTCTCCAATGTCATATATACTTGCATTTTAACAAATTCTTTTAAAAGTGATTTTAAAGAATCATTCATTTAATTTCCACATCAACTCTGGTAGGTACCACCACTGTCTTCACAGTTGAGGGAAAAATGAAAGAAATTTGAGTCAAATAACTTGCTTAAGAGTAAACATTTAGTAAATGATGAAGCTGGGAACCCAGTCCTTCTATACTCATAAGCTCTGCACTAAAATATTCTGTGTTTGATAGAGACACCAAGGATCATATTTTGAATATCAGTGTCAGAGAATAAGTACAGTAAAACTGACAAGGTCAATTTAGTCCTATGTATATCTTAGGTTCTTTTTGGTAAATGTTACTATTTAAAGGCAACTAATAACTACAGATCACTTCCTCACAGTCTCCCTACCAAGTTACATTCAAGGCAAGTGTGACAAAATTATGTCACATAAACGGACATTTATTGTCAATAAGAACAAAGCAACCACACAATGTAGCCCAGTCCTTTGTTCTTCTACTGCTGCAGCAGCATTTTGCATGAATGGTACATGCACAATAATTGTGACAATACTCTAGACACAGACTTTGATAATATACTCTAAACACAGTCTCCTAATCAAGGGCAGAAGCCCAAGAAAATGCTGAATTGGTGTTGAACCCAAAACTATTTGAGAATCAATGACTGAGTTTACAACATCCTTATATTTCACCTCTTCAAGGGTTAGAGTGTCTTTACATGAGTTCTGGAGAATCTACCTATCATAATTCTGTGGATTTCACCTATCAAAAGCTTGTCTACAATCTGCTAAGCTAACAACAAACCCTTTGGTGAGTATCATGGATGGAAATAGCTAAAACCCTTGTAATAGCCTCAAGAGGTCTTAGTTCTAATGCTAGCTGACTACCTGTTAAGTATGGAGCCCTTAATAGAGAGGGTGACATCTTCTAAAGGTATAAGAATATATGCATATATCAAGGCTGAAATATTTTTTAAATAAATTCTAAAACATCCCTTATTAGGTTTCTCTCCCACTTCTTTTAATTATTCTGGAATCAGTCAGTATCAGTATTAAATATCATTAGGTAAATGAAGCATATGCTTAAGTTGCCTGCAAAGCAAGGAGTTTGCTCCAAATAACAATTTTCAGAGAAGTTAACATTTGCCATTTTTCAGAAAGCTTAAAATAGTTGACAAGTGTTTTGATTCAATGTTATATATGATTTTTTACTATTTTTTTTAACACTGTGGAGTGGAGGAATGTGGCTATGGCCTCGCACTTCAGGCTATTAATATACATAACCCAGCTACAGGAAGCACTATCTGACTACACTCACACTAGCCTAAAATCTCACATACGTGTATTTCTCCAATGTAGCCCTGCATTTTTCTCAAAAATCTTTAGTTCTTAGTAACATGCTTTCCTTTTATTTCATATGATTTTATAACAGTGGTAGATATATTCTCAGGAAGTAGGCTATCACAAGATGTATAGATGTATAGCCTTTTAATAATTATCTTATTTTATAGTTATACAAATAAATACAAAAGAAAAGAAGATGCCTCTATTTTAAGAGCAAGTATAAATATGTCCCTGGAGATAAAAGAAAAAACTGTCTTTTCATGTACTTCCTAAAAAAAGAAAAACATCAAGTTTTCCTTTGTTGGAAGAGAGAGATTTAATGACTAATATATGGATTAGAATAATAAAAAAGACAAATGATACAAAATAGGCAAAAGACCTGAAATAGACACCTGACAAAAAATATGAATAACCAATGTGCACATGAAACAGGATCCAACATCATTACTCATGAGGAAAATAAAAACTGAAACCATGATACACCATTACAACCTCAACAAAATGGCTAAAACTTAAAAGAGTGAAAATAACAAGGATATAGAAAAATGGAACTCTCATATGTTGTTTATGGAAGTGTACATGACACAATCACTTCGGAAAATTATTTGTGATTTTTTAATAAAAATAAAACACATATCATAGGACCTAGCAATTCCATTATTAGGTATCTATTGAAGAAAAACAGACATATTTACAAAAAGACTCACTTTAATATGCATAGAAACCTTATTCATAATAGTCAAGATCTGAAGGAAAAAAGACCCAGGTGTTCAACAGAATGAGAATGAGTAAACACTCATGTATTCATACTGCTGGCAATAAAAAAGTAACGCATTATTGATACATATAATCATATAGATGAGTCTCAAAATATGACTGAAAGAGATCTTATGGAAAACAGCACATCTGCAATTCCTTTTACTTGAAATTCTAAAAGTAATCTACAGTGGAAAACATAATTGTAACATTAGTAGCCTCAGGATAGAAAATAGAGAATTGACTGGGAAGAGTATAAAAGAATTTTCTGGAGTGATGGTAATGCTCTATATCCTAATAGGAGTTTGAGTTACATGGGTCAAAATTTAGTTGATGTGCACTTCAGATTTATACATTTAATTATGCACAAGTTTTACATCAAAATAAAAACTAAGTAAATATAGGACATCAGGTAATAAATTGCTTTCTGAATTATTTAAGGAGAATTGTATAGAGGTTTTTAGTTTGCACTGAAAGATGTCTAAAAATAAGATGGATTAATAGATGGCCAAAGAGAAAAATGGACTTTCCTGGTGGCTGAGTGGTAAAGAATCTGCCTGCAAAGTAGGAGCCTTGGGTTCCATTCCTGGGTTGGAAAAACACCCTGGAGAAGGAAATGGTAATCCATTCTAGTATTCTTGCTTGGGAAATCCCATGGACAGGGGAGCCTAGTGAGCTACAGTCAATGGGAGGAGTAAACTCAACTTAGCAACTCAACAACAACAACAGAGAAAATAGGTACATAGATTTGTGATGAAAACAAGCACAGTAAAGTGTTAATAGAGAAATCTAGGTGCTGATGATGTAAGTGCTTAATGTAAAAGTCAATTTTGATCTATGTACAAAAATATCAATGTGTCCTCAGTTGCTCAGTCAAACCCTCATCTCTTGCCAGGTGCATTCTTTACCACTGCACCACCTGAGAAGCCCAAAAAAGTTCCAGACTGAAACCAAAATACAGAGCCTTTGTATTATTTAAAATGCATTCATTCAACAAACTTTTGAGCATTTGATGTGGACCATTGTTCAAGATGCTGGCAATATGGTAGTGAATAAAACAATATCTTCAGTCTGATGAAGTATACTTTTCCACTCTGTAGAAATAACACACATATCGGTAATATGTAAGGTGGTAAAAAAGTCTAAGAAAAATAATGCAGAGTAAGGGTAGAAGTTCCAATTTAGACACTGTTAATGGGAATCTCCGATATGGTCACATATCAGAAGGAACCTGAATGAAGTGAGGGAGTATTTCTGGGTCAACAGCATTCCAAGTGGGGAAGGCTTTTAGGTGAGTGTGCAACAGCACCCCACCCTAGTACTCTTGCCTGGAAAATCCAATGGACGGAGTAGCCTGGTGGGCTGCAGTCCATGGGGTCGCTAACAGTCGGACAGACTGAGCGACTTCACTTTCACTTTTCTCTTTCATGCATTGGAGAAGGAAATGGCAATCCACTCCAGTATTCTTGCCTGGAGAATCCCAGGGATGGGGGAGCCTTGTGGGCTGCCGTCAGTGGGGTCACACAGAGTCGGACACGACTGAAGTGACTTGGCGGCGGTATATGTGTATGTAGCCTGTTAGAAATAAGCATGTGTGGTGATGGGGGAGGGGAAAGGAATCAGTGTATCTAGAGAAAAGCACAAATTAGAAAATGAGATCAGAGATGGGGGTATGTGGAAGGATGGAGTAGAGAAGTTTATGTAGGGTTTATATACTATGGTTAGAAATTCAGATTTTCTCCTGAGTAATATGAGATGACATTGAAATTTGAGTATAGAACTAATGGGATTTGACTTATTGTAAAAGGATCAACCTGTTTCTTGGTAATACACAAAAAGGCGACAGTTTTGATAATGGACTCTAGGAGGTAGTGATGTAAGTGAGACAAGTCCAGTCTCTTTATACAGAAAGTCTAGTCAAAAATAAAGCTGGCAGGGAGTGACATCACCAAGGTGGCAATATAAGTTGTTTTTGACTTCACACTTCCTCACAAGAACAGATGCTAACAACTATTCAAGAACACAACACCACTGAAAGAATCCTAAAACACAAAGGTAAGGCTGAAGCACTTCTTGAATCATAGAGTGCAGACAGACTGGTCTAGTAAGAAACATGGGTGTGTATCAATAGCCTTGCCCTTCCCACAAGGCCAGCATAGCACCACAGGGAGATGTCTCCCTTGAGCTTCCAATGGAAAGAGAATCTGAAGGGACAAACAGCAACACCCCCACCACCCAACACTGTGGGTCACTTTGTGCGAGTCCCTATTCTGATCTCACACCAGGGATTGTGGAGGAATATGGGGGGAATTAACCATTTAGAATCTGACTGTGATGGGAAAGAGAGAAGGGCTTGCAATGATCAGCACACGGATCTTGGTAGACTGAGTTTATACTATCAGGGCCCAAGTAGTAGCCTCAGTGAGCAGCTTAGTTCATCTGTAGAACCAAGTTAGGGTATACTCTCACCAGGGAACTCTACCTGATTCAAATCCTCAAGTATGGAAATTTGCTGGCACAAGAGCCTCAATTGCCCATGCCAGTCAAGGGACTGAGTCACATCCCCACCGGCTAGAGAGAATGTCTTCTAACCAGAATAACTGGAAGGAAACTCCTGGTTGCCACGCAGTCAGCAGTACTTGAGCTGAGAGGTGGGCAGGCAGAGCCAATAGCCAGCTAGAGTAAGACAAGAAAGAAAGCTTTCTCAGCTTTAGAACTGCTTATCTTGCTACACTTAAAGAGGAAATTTCACTCGTTGTTGAAAAAAACATTGCTTAAGCCTTTCTGGCCAGGGAACTTAACCAGAGAACACAAAAAGCTGCATAGCCCATTGAACAGGTCTATGTATTGTAAAACTTGAGCACAGTCCATGGCTTCTCCCATCCACAGAATAAAACTGGTGATCTCATTTGACCAGGGAATTCAGTGCATACTCTAGCCTGATTCAGATGCCCAAATAATGAGCTATATAGTTCCTGGGTCCTGTGTTGTTGCCCTGTCAAGGAAGGAGAGTAAATTCATAGCTCCATTTAATACTGAATGTAGTTCCCAATTCAGAACATATAGTAAGCCTGACCAGAGGATCCAGGCTATTGCAGACTCTCAGCCTCACTTGAGTAGTAGGTCAGCAATCCTATCCAACCATTCTCAGCCAGTGACAAGCATCCTTATGCCCATTTCCAGAGTTCAAACAGTTGCCTTGCCCCAAAATAGATCACAATAGTGGCTCCACATGCCAAAGACATTTGCAATGCACACATCCAGAAATCCAAACTGAGTTGACTAATGAAGAACTGTCTCTGCTAAAGCACACCTGTCAAGTATGGAAGAGGAACCCAATAACTGAAGTGCATAGATACCAATATAAAGACTCAAGGATCACAAAAAATTCAGGGAAATATCACACCATCAGAAGATGCTAATAAAGCTCCAATAACTGACCCTGAAGAAATAGACATTTGTATCATCAGACAAAGAAGGCAGAATAATTCTCTTAAGTTTTGTGAACAATAAGAAAACACAAACAACAAATNGGTGGCAATATAAGTTGTTTTTGACTTCACACTTCCTCACAAGAACAGATGCTAACAACTATTCAAGAACACAACACCACTGAAAGAATCCTAAAACACAAAGGTAAGGCTGAAGCACTTCTTGAATCATAGAGTGCAGACAGACTGGTCTAGTAAGAAACATGGGTGTGTATCAATAGCCTTGCCCTTCCCACAATGCCAGCATAGCACCACAGGGAGATGTCTCCCTTGAGCTTCCAATGGAAAGAGAATCTGAAGGGACAAACAGCAACACCCCCACCACCCAACACTGTGGGTCACTTTGTGCGAGTCCCTATTCTGATCTCACACCAGGGATTGTGGAGGAATATGGGGGGAATTAACCATTTAGAATCTGACTGTGATGGGAAAGAGAGAAGGGCTTGCAATGATCAGCACACGGATCTTGGTAGACTGAGTTTATACTATCAGGGCCCAAGTAGTAGCCTCAGTGAGCAGCTTAGTTCATCTGTAGAACCAAGTTAGGGTATACTCTCACCAGGGAACTCTACCTGATTCAAATCCTCAAGTATGGAAATTTGCTGGCACAAGAGCCTCAATTGCCCATGCCAGTCAAGGGACTGAGTCACATCCCCACCGGCTAGAGAGAATGTCTTCTAACCAGAATAACTGGAAGGAAACTCCTGGTTGCCACGCAGTCAGCAGTACTTGAGCTGAGAGGTGGGCAGGCAGAGCCAATAGCCAGCTAGAGTAAGACAAGAAAGAAAGCTTTCTCAGCTTTAGAACTGCTTATCTTGCTACACTTAAAGAGGAAATTTCACTCGTTGTTGAAAAAAACATTGCTTAAGCCTTTCTGGCCAGGGAACTTAACCAGAGAACACAAAAAGCTGCATAGCCCATTGAACAGGTCTATGTATTGTAAAACTTGAGCACAGTCCATGGCTTCTCCCATCCACAGAATAAAACTGGTGATCTCATTTGACCAGGGAATTCAGTGCATACTCTAGCCTGATTCAGATGCCCAAATAATGAGCTATATAGTTCCTGGGTCCTGTGTTGTTGCCCTGTCAAGGAAGGAGAGTAAATTCATAGCTCCATTTAATACTGAATGTAGTTCCCAATTCAGAACATATAGTAAGCCTGACCAGAGGATCCAGGCTATTGCAGACTCTCAGCCTCACTTGAGTAGTAGGTCAGCAATCCTATCCAACCATTCTCAGCCAGTGACAAGCATCCTTATGCCCATTTCCAGAGTTCAAACAGTTGCCTTGCCCCGAAATAGATCACAATAGTGGCTCCACATGCCAAAGACATTTGCAATGCACACATCCAGAAATCCAAACTGAGTTGACTAATGAAGAACTGTCTCTGCTAAAGCACACCTGTCAAGTATGGAAGAGGAACCCAATAACTGAAGTGCATAGATACCAATATAAAGACTCAAGGATCACAAAAAATTCAGGGAAATATCACACCATCAGAAGATGCTAATAAAGCTCCAATAACTGACCCTGAAGAAATAGACATTTGTATCATCAGACAAAGAAGGCAGAATAATTCTCTTAAGTTTTGTGAACAATAAGAAAACACAAACAACAAATTAAGGAAAAAATGCATAAACAAAATGAGAAGTTTGACAAGCAAATAGCAACCATAAAAACATAAAATCTAAAAATCTAGACATGAAAAATACAATAAGGGAGTTGAAGAAGTCAGTAAAGAGCTTCAAAAGGAGACTTGGCCAAGCAGAAGAAAGAATCTGTCATAACTAAGCCAGGATACTGGAAATCACCTAGTCAAAGAAGCAGAAGGACAAAGAATGAAAATGAGTATAGAAAGTTTTGGGGAATTATAAGACAAAATGAAAAGCAGTTTTGACATAATAAGAATTTCAAGAGAAGAAGCAAAAGGGAAAGGGTCAGAAGGCCTGTTTAAAGCAATAATGGCTGTAATTTTCATAGACATCTAGATCCATGAGGCCCAGAGGACCCCAAATAGGTTGAACCTGAGTAGGGCTACACTGAGACACATTATAATTAAATTGCAATAAGTCAAAGACACCTAGACTGTTAAGAGAAACAAGAGAAAAGAGAGAAGCTACATACAAGAGAGGGCTTCCCTGGTAGCTTGGATGGTAAAGCATCTGCCTACAATGCGAGAGACCTGGGTCCGATCCCTGGGTCAGGAAGATCTCCTGGAGAAGGAAATGGCAACCACTCTAGTCATGCCTGGAAAATTCCATGGACCGAGGAGCCTGGTGAGCTACAGTCCATGGGGTCGCAAAGAGTCAGACACGACTGAGTGACTTCTCTTTACTTCTTCACTTCACTTCACATACAAGAGAACTTCCATAAGACTACAAGCAGATTTTTCAACAGAAAGTTTTCGGGCCCAGGAGAGAATGGGATGAAATTCTGACATATTCAAAATATTGAAAGAAAATAATAGCCACCAAGAATTCCAAACCCACGGAAGCTGTCCTTCAGAAACAAGGGAGGAATGAAGACTTTCCCAAACAAACGAAAGCTGATGAAGTTCATTACCATCAGACATAACTTATAAGAAATGTTAAAGGAATTTCTCTGAATGGAAGTAAAAGAATGCTAATTAGCAGTATAAAAATAGAAAAATGTACTGTAAATATTACTTTTAATGGTAAAAACAGTCATAGATACTGCAATATGCTAATTGTGGTGCATAATTCACTTACAACTCTAGTTTAAAAGTCAAAAAAAGAACAGCAAAAATAACCACAACTATAATAACCTGTTATTGATTACATATTTTATGTCATATAAATTGTACCTGCAATAATCTAAACTGTGAGGTGGAAGAGAGGTAGACATACAAAATTTTAAAATTCTGTTCAAGTTGTCAGTTTTAAGTAGAATGTTATAAGTTTTATATATTTTATGAAATCCTCACAGTAACCACAAGGGAAAATTCTGTAGTACTTACACAAAAGAACGTGATAAGGAAGTAAAACATACTGTTATTAAAAGATATAAAAACACACAAAAAATATAACAGGACATGAAATAATAAGCAAAACTATAAAGCAACCAGAGAACAATTAACAAAATGGCAACAGTAAATTCTTACCAATCAATGATTACTTTAAACAAACAAATTAAAGACACAGAATGGCTGAATGAATTAAAGATCAAGATCCAATAATATGCTACCTAAAAGATATTCACCTTAGCCTGAAAAACATACACAGCCTGAGGGTGAAAAGATGATTTCAAAGACATTTCAAGCAATGTTAACCAAAAAAGTATTGGGGAACATACTTGTACCAGACAAATAAAAATGGTAAAAAGATACAGTAAAGTACTGTGCAAAGATACATTGTACAGTAAAGTACCAATACATCAAGAAGAAACAACTTTTATGTTTATACACCCAACATTGGAACACCTAAATGCAGAAAAAATAACAAAGCTAAAAAGAAGAAATAAATAGTAATACAGAAATAAGTGGGGACTTTAGTACCCTACTCTCAACAATGGATGCATCATCCAGGCAGAGAATCAATAAGAAAACAGTGGATTTAAGCACTACTCTAGACAGACACATAAAAGACATTCTACCCAATAACAGCTGAATATACATTCTTCTCAAGCACACAGGGAATTTTTTCTAAAATAGACCATATGTTAGGCCATGAAACAAGTCTTAGCAAACTCAAAAAGTTGAAATAATAACAAGGATCTTCTCTGATCACAGTGACAGGAAAACTGGAAAAATCAGTAAATCAGTAACAGGAAAACTGGAAAATCTATGAGCACATGCAAATTAAATAACACTCTCCTGAACAACCAAAGTATAAAAGAAGAAAATAAAGGGGAAACTCAAAAGTTTCTCAAAACATGAAAATGAAAATACAACATACCAGAACATGTGGCTACATCAAAAGCAATTATTAGAGGAAAGCTCATAACAATAAATACCTACATTAAGAAGCTAGCAACTAAGCAACCTAACTTTGCTTTAAGGAACTAAAAAATGACCAAACTGAGTCCAAAGCTAGCAGAAGAAATAAAAATTGGAGCAGAAATAAATGCAAAAGAACAGAAAAATAATAGAAAGTATTAGCCAAACTAAGAGTTGATTCTCCAAAAAGATAAACAAGATTGACAAACCCTTAGCTAGAATAACCAAGGGGTAAAAAAGAAAGGTCTTACATCAGCAAACAAGTTTTTAAAAACAGAGACATTAAAACTGATACCACAGAAATTGAAAGAATCATAACAGACTATGACGAAAAACTATACATTAACCAACTGGACAATCTAGAAGAAATTTTAAAATTATTACAAATATAAAACTTAATAAGACTAAATTGGAGAAGATGATGGCGCCCCACTCCAGTACACTTGCCTGGAAAATCCCATGGACAGAGGAGCCTGGTGGGCTGCAGTCCATGGGGTTGTGAAGAGTTGGACACAACTGAGTGACTTCACTTTCACTGTTCACTTTCATGCATTGAAGAAGGAAATGGCAACCCACTCCAGTGTTCTTGCCTGGAGAATCCCAGAGATGGGGGAGGCTGGTGGGCTGCCGTCTATGGGGTTGCACAGAGTCGACACAACTGAAGCGACTTGGCAGCAACAAGACTAAATAAGGAAGAAGTAGAAAGTGTGAAACCTGTAATCAAAAATTTCCCAAGAGGAAAAGATAGATGGTTTCAGTAGTGAATTTTACCAAATATTTGAAAAAGAATTAATATCAACTTTTCTTAGTTTTCCAGACGATTGAACATGAAGGAACACTACTAAATCCATTTTATAAGACAAGCTTTATCCTGATGCAAAAACAAAATAAGGAAGAAGTAGAAAGTGTGAAACCTGTAATCAAAAATTTCCCAAGAGGAAAAGATAGATGGTTTCAGTAGTGAATTTTACCAAATATTTGAAAAAGAATTAATATCAACTTTTCTTAGTTTTCCAGACGATTGAACATGAAGGAACACTACTAAATCCATTTTATAAGACAAGCTTTATCCTGATGCAAAAACCAGAAAAGGACACTATTGGCAAAGAAAACTAAATTCCAGTATCCCTGGTGTAAAAGTTCTCAATGAAATACTAAAAAACCAAATTCAGTAGCACATGTCATTCTTCATAATCAAGATGCAGTTATCCCTGGGATGCAAGGATGGTTTAATGTACACAAATCAATGTGATACATTAATAAAGTAAAAGAAAAAAGTCATATGATCACCTCAATAGGTATAGAAAAAGCATTTGACTAATTTCTGCATCTATTCATGATAAAAAAAAAAACCCTTAAATTTGGCATAGAAGAAATACATCTGAACATAATGGAGGCTATTAATGACAAATCTTCAGCAAACATCATAGTCAGTAAAGACAGGTGAAAGGCTTTTCCTCTATCAAGGAAAAGCTTGACAGAGGAATGAAAAGGAATAAAACAAGGGTGCACTTATCTGCACATCAAAGGCCCTTATCTCTATACCTATTAACATAGTACTGGAAGTCCTAACTAGAGAAATCAAACAGAATTAGAAAGGAAGAAGCAAAATAGTCTCTATTTGCAGACATGATTTTGTATATAGAAAATTCTAAACACTCATTAAAAAAAAAAATATATATATATATAT
Organism: Oreotragus oreotragus; assembly: GCA_006410675.1. NCBI lineage: Eukaryota > Metazoa > Chordata > Mammalia > Artiodactyla > Bovidae > Oreotragus > Oreotragus oreotragus. Next base: position 23,653 of record SJYX01003055.1, on the reverse strand, counting down.
AGGTTAGCTTTTATCAGTGAGTTCAGGAAGGTTGATACAAAAATCAGTAGCATTTCAACACACAACCAATTTTATAAAAAAGAAATAAAGATATTGATCCTATTTACAATAGTACCAACAGCAATAAAATACTTTGGAATAAATTTAACTAAGGAGGTAAAAAATCTCTGCCCTGAAAACTGTAAGAGATTTATGAAATAAATTGAAGATACAAATAAATGGAAAGGTATCTGCATCCATGCACTGGAAAAATTTATATTGTTAAAATGTCAGTACTAACAAAAGCCACCTATAGAGGCAATGCAATTTATATCAAGATTCCAATGGAGTTTTTTAAAATGAAGTTGAAAATACACTACTAGAATTTATATGGAACTGTGAAGGAATGGGCTTCCTAGGTGGTGAAGAAGTGAAGTGAAGTCACTCAGTCATATCTTTGTGACCCCATGGACTGTAACCCACCAGGATCCCAGTCCATGAGATTCTCCAGGCAAGAACATTGGAGTGGGTTGCCATTTCCTTCTCCAGGGGGTCTTCCTTCTCCAGGGATCAAACCCAGGTCTCCTGCATTGCAGCCAGACGCTTTAATCTCTGAGCCACCAGGGAAGCCTGTGGTGGTACTAAGCGGTAAAGAACCTGCTTCCCAATGCAGGAGACATAGGAGATTCAGGTTTGACTCTGGGTCAGGAAGATCCCCTGGAGGAGGACATGGCAACCAACTCTAGTATTCTTGCCTGGAGAATCCCATGGACAGAGGAGTCTGGCAGTCTATGGTCCATGCAATTGTAAAGAGCTGGACATGACTGAAGGGACTCAGCACACATGAAGGAATATCCAAAGAAATTTTAAGAAAAACAAGCAGGAGGCATCACACTTCCTGATCAAGCTATACTGTAAAACTATAGTCATCAAAACAGTATTATACTGGCAGAAAATCAAATAGACCAGTGGAACAGATTTGAGAGCCATAAATACACTCAAGCATATACAATCAATTAATATTTGGCAAGGGAGCCAAGAATACTCAATGGAGAAAAGAGAATCTCTTCAATAGAAGGCACTGGATAATTGGATAATAACACATGAAGAATGGAAACTAGGTCCACATCTTACACCAATCAGAAAAATTAACTCAAAATGTATTAAATACTTAAATGTAAAACCTGAAAGCCTGAAACTCCTAGAAAAACTTAGTAATAAAGTTCCTTGACATGGATATGGTAATGAAGATATAGGTATAACACAAAGCACAAAAAACAAAATCAAAAATAAATAAGTGAGGCCACAGCAAACTGACAAACTTCTGCATATCAAAAGAAACTATCAAAGTAAAAAGACAACTTGCAGAATGGGGAAAATATTTGCAAACCAGATATCTAATAAGAGATTAATATCCAAAATATATAAAGAATTCATACAATTCAATAACAGAAAACATTTAATAACCCAATTTAAAAATAAGTGAAAGACTCAAATAGACATTTCTTTAATAAAGATACATGAAAGGCCAGCAGGTACATGAAAAGATGTTCATCATCACTACTTATTAGGGAAATGCAAATTAAAACCACAACGAGTTATCACCTCTGTCAAGTACAAATTGGCACTTGCCAAAAGCATTTGCCAGTAAGTCTGAGTGAACTCCGGGAGTTGGTGATGGATAGGGAGGCCTGGCGTGCTGCGATTCATGGGGGTCGCAAAGAGTTGGACATGACTGAGAGACTGAACTGAACTGAACAACAACAAAGGCCTTTGCCATCTGCCTGTGCTGCTAAAGCTGCTTACCTTTAACACTCCCTGAAGGCAATTGAGAATTTTACACAGTTTATTGTGATCCACACAGTTAAAGGCTTTGGCATAGTCAATAAAGCAGAAATGGATGTTTTTCTGGAACTCTCTTGCTTTTTCCATGATCCAGCAGATGTTGGCAATTTGATCTCTGGTTCCTCTGCCCTTTTAAAACCAGCTTGAACATCAGGAAGTTCACAGTTCATGTATTGCTGAAGCCTGACTTGGAGAATTTTGAGCATTACTTTTTTAGCATGTGAGATGAGTGCAATTGTGCGGTAGTTTGATCATTCTCTGGCATTGCCTTTCTTTGGGATTGGAATGTAGACTGACCTTTTCCAGTCCTGTGGCCACTGCTGAGTTTTCCAAATCTGCTGGCATATTGAGTGCAGCACTTTCACAGCATCATCTTTCAGGATTTGAAACAGCTCAACGGGAATTCCATCACCTCCACTAGCTTTGTTCTTAGTGATGCTTTCTAAGGCCCACTTGACTTCACATTCCAGGATGTCTGGCTCCAGATGAGTGATCACAACATCGTGATTATCTGGGTCATGAAGATCTTTTCTGTACAGTTCTTCTGTGTATTCTTGCCACCTCTTCTTAATATCTTCTGCTTCTGTTAGGTCCATACCATTTCTATCCTTTATCGAGCCCATCTTTGCATGAAATGTTCCCTTGGTATCTCCAATTCTCTTGAAGAGATCTCTAGTCTTTCCCATTCTGTTGTTTTCCTCTATCTCTTTGCATTGATTGCTGAAGAAGGCTTTCTTATCTCTTCTTGCTATTCTTTGGAACTCTGCATTCAGATGCTTATATCTTTTCTTTTCTCCTTTGCTTTT
>SJYX01003054.1:202205-215268 GCA_006410675.1 Oreotragus oreotragus | reverse complement strand
TTTGGGAGTTCGTGTACACCCATGGCAGATTCATGTCAATGTATGCCAAAACCAATAGAGTACTGTAAAGTTAAAAAAAAAAAAACAAAAACTCAACATTAAAAAACTAAAATCATGGCATCCAGTCCCATCACTTCGTGGCAAATAGAAGGGGAAAAAGTAGAAGCAGGGGCAGATTTTATTTTCTTGGGCTCCAAAATCACTGTGGACGGTGACTGCAGCCTTGAAATTAAAAGACATTTGCTCCTTGGAAGAAGAGCTAAGACAAACCTAGACAGTATATTAAAAAGCAGAGACATCACTTTGCCAACAAAGGTTCATATAGTCAAAGCTATTATTTTTTCAGTAGTCCTGTATGGATATGAGTGTTGGACCATAAAGAAAGCTGAGCACCAAAGAATTGATGTTTTCAAACTGTGGTGTTAGAGAAGCCTCTTGAAAATCCCTTGAACTGCAAGGAGATCAAACCAGGCAATCCTAAGGGAAGTCAACCCTGACTATTCATTGGAAGGACTGAAGCTGAAGCTGAAGCTCTAATCCTTTGGCCACCTGATGTGAAAAGCTCATTGGAAAAGACCCTGATTCTGGGAAAGACTGAAAGCAAAAGACAAAGAGGGCGGCAGAGGATGAGATGGTTAGATAACATCACCGACTCAATGGACATGAATTTGAGCAAACTCTAGGAGACAGTGGAGGACAGGTGAGCCTCAAGTGCTGTAGTCTGTGGGGTCACAAAGAGTCAACCCCTGAACGACAACAAAATGACTGATTAATTTTGCTTACAGGAGAAAATACTACTACACTGTAAAGCAACTGTGATCCAATAAAAATTAACTAAAAGAAAAGACTCCTTTGTCTTTACAAATACGCATGTGTAAAAGGGTGGGCTTACCTTCTCACCAGGGGATAGATGAGGAAAAGGGCACAGAGATATTGAACCCCAGAATCTGAGTCAGAGGGAGAGGTCTAGAAGGGGAACAGAGTAGAGAAAGCTGATACTTCATGCCAGGGCTGTCCTAATAATAGGATATTTATTTGCCCAGGATAAGGCAAAAGGACATGTTGTAACTTCACATTCCCTCAACAAAATGCAAAACTGACGCAAGCGCGGCACAGTGAGTAGTGAGGGGGGCTCAATGATCAGGGCGTGTGTCAGAAGTCTCAGTGTGCTATAAGCAAAGCATCTGACAAACTAGTACCTTGTTTTTCTGATGATTTCATCTCTTACAGGGTAAAGGGTACAACCAGAAGAACCGCTACTTTGTATTTAATTCTAACAGGAAGAGAGAGAGAGAATTGTCTGTGAAATGGATGTGAAGTCTCCGGGAGACAGTGTCCAGGTCAGGTTAGATGGTGTGATACCCAAAGATGTCAGAAGTGCTCCTAGACATCAGGAAATTAGATTTTAGGAAACTGAAGGGAAAGATGAGTCAGACTCAATGGCCTAAGACTCTAAAGGCAAGATTATGTTAAAAGTCTTTCAAAAATGAAAATTTCAACTCGACAAATATTTATTGATCACTGGCAACATGGGACAATCTGTACCAGGAGCTATAAAATTCTTACTCTTGAAGGATTTATTGCCCATGGAGGGAGGACAAGGAGATAAATGCTCAAATGCACAGCTACCAATTATTGAACATCTACTGTGAGAAACAGTAAGATTAATAATTTATATGTAATATTTAAAATATTTACAAATGCTCTGCAAGATAGATATTATTCTCAGTTAACAAATAAAGAGACTAAATGTTTAGACTGGTGGAGTAAATTACTCAAAGCCTCATTGCTCCAGAGGAAATGAGCCCCAGCCTCCCTTCTCTTGCATTTATGGGATCAGCTTGATCCTTGATCATAAGGCCAAAGGATGCCTTCTTCTTTTTCCCATGAGTGTTCAAGAGCACCCGGAGTTCACTGGCACAGATTTGGCCCCTGAAATTAGCAGCTTTTAACAGTTGACTACAAAGGAATAAAATTAGTCCCATCTTTGAAACTGGAATATCTGCTAAACTCCTGGAGGGAGAATTCATTCCTTCGGTGAAGACTTAACCTTTATCAACCCTTCTATATTGAAAATCTTTCTCCTGAACTGTCAGGCACATAGGTAAATCAGCACTTAAAAAAAATAACCGCTTAATGACAGCATGTGTAGAAAAAGATTTATCTTATGAGAAGTTATATATATTTATTATTATTATTGTGTGACTACGCAGCTCGGCTTTTGGGATCTTAGTTCCCAGACCAGGGATTGAACCTGGGTCCACAGCAATGAAAGTACCAAGTTTTAACTACTGGACCACCAGGGATTCCCTAGATTGACTCTTTAGTGTTGAAAATCGCATAGTTGTACAATATGTTTAGAAGCCTAAGATGTTTGTATATGGATAAATTGATTAGAGTTTTACTCTACACATTTAATGAATTACACAATGTATTAGTGAAGTGAAGTGAAGTAGCTCAGGCGTGTCCGACTCTTTGCAACCCCAGGGACTGTAGCCTACCAGGCTCCTCCCTCCATGGGATTCTCCAGGAAAGAATACTGGGGCGGGTTGCCATTTCCTTCTCCAGGGGATCTTCCTGACCCAGGGATTGAAGCCAGGTCTCCTGCATTAAAGGCAGACACTTTAACCTCTGAGCCACCAGGGAAGCCCTTATAATGTATTAAATTGTTGACTAAATAAAACCGAAGACTTAACCAATTGTGTATTGATCAAAGTTGGCATATAAATCTCTCTCTTTTTTCAATTTATTTATTTGGCTGTGCCAAGTTTTAGTTGCAGGATTTGGGATCTTCATTTGCAGCATGGGGGATTAAGTCCCCTGATCAGGGATCAAACCCAAACCCCCTGCACTGAGAGCATGGAGCCTTAGCCACTGGACTACCAGAAAAGTCCCCCTCTCTCTTCTTTTTAATGTGAATGAAACAAGCTAACACTCACTTTATTCATTCTTTATTAACTGAGCAATTAATCCTTGACTAAATTATTGGAAAATTAAATTTACACTCCTATTATTTACCTATGGAAATTCAACTTACATGTTTTAATTAAAAAAAAAATAATAAAATCAATGAGGCCACTGGATGTGAGGAGTCTAGAAATTATGTTTTCAGAGGTTCGCTGACTCTGCCTAAGAGGATGGCAACATGAGGTATGCTCAGCTGAAGAAACTCACCGAAGTGAAAGAGCCACAAAACCAACCACACCCTATTTCCTGTATATTCCTGGAAGGGGAAAGTAACCCATAACCCGAACATGGAAATTACATTACAGTGCTCTTAATGTACACAACACCAGCTTTCCTGAAAGCTGAGGAAAGTTGTCCACGTTTTTCTTTTCGTGGCCAAAAAGGACTATGTTTAGAAGTAAATAATGATGAAATTTGATTCATTCACATCGATATGCAGAGAAATTAGAGAAACTCATTAAGCAAATTTTATCAGTTATTTGCTTTGTACAGAAACATACATGTATAGAATTTTCAAAATCCCTTCATTAAGTGAAAAGTGAAAGTGTTAGTTGCTCAGTCCTGTCCCTCTCTTTGCAACCCCATGGACTGCAGCCTTCCAGGCCCCTCCGTCCATGGGATTCTCCAGGCAAGAATGCTGGAGTGGGTTGCCATGCCCTCCTTCAGGGACTCTTGCTGATGCAGGGATCCAACCCAGGTCTCCTGCACTGCAGGCAGATTCTTTACCGTCTGAGCCACCAGGGAAGCCTGATGGCCTGGTTATAAAGTGGCAAAATTGAGAGCTAGCATCTACCCTGCTCCCTCTGGCCACTCCCTCTGACCAGTGGTAGGTCCCAGTAGAAAAAGGTGTATCTAGTTCTAACTGGTCCACCCAGAAGAAATACAAAGACATGGGGTTGCTGGCTGAGGCCCTTAGTCTCATGAGTGAGAAGGACAAAGGGGGTAACTCAGAAAGAGACTTTCTCATGAGGGTGTAGGTATGACTGTAAAAACAGCCCCTCCTGTGTTCTGTGCATTCTGGACAGCCTGAACCTAGGGCCACATCATTGGTGCTTTGCTAGAGAAAGTGGGGTGGACCTGTTCCTGGGCAAAGCATGCACTTCTTAAGAAGATGTCTATATGACTGGGTTGAGTCTCAGAGAATATCATTTTATTTGTCTGCTGAAAACCATACACCCCTGGCCAGTACTATTTTGACTCTAATGGGAAAACTACTCAATAATTTGGTCTCTTCCCATCTCCTTATAGTTCTTTTTTACCCCCTTTGACCCAAAGTGATCCTTGACCCAGAATCCCAGGGTGTTAGAAATTGATAATCCTTCAAGATCAAATCTAATAGCCTCATGCTTTCTGCATGATAGGATGGAGGCCACTTTGTGCTTTCTGCCCCACTTAATTCTTCTGATATCTGCTCACATTTTACATCATTCACAGCTATTGGAAAATATGAGCTAGAAAACTTTGCTCACTGCAAATATTGTTCTGCCTAGTCCCAACCCAAAACTGAGGAGTATGAGAAAAGAAAGAAAATGAGATATCTACATGCTTTGAAATGTAAAGCACTGGTGACATTCATTATATTATTTGTATGCCATACACACCTTTTATTTCATTTGTTAAAAACTTCGAGAGTTGGGGCTGTATCTTTTTTTAAAAAAATTATTTATTTATTGGCTGTACTGTGTCTTCGTTACTGTGTGGGCTTTTCTCTGGTTGTGGAGAGTGGGGGCTACTCTCCAGCTGTCTCTTATACACATCTGATGCTTGGGGCTGGTATATGAGGATGATCCGGAGGGATGATGTGGGGTGGGACGTGGGAGGGGGGTTCATATTTGGGAGTTCGTGTACACCCATGGCAGATTCATGTCAATGTATGCCAAAACCAATAGAGTACTGTAAAGTTAAAAAAAAAAAAACAAAAACTCAACATTAAAAAACTAAAATCATGGCATCCAGTCCCATCACTTCGTGGCAAATAGAAGGGGAAAAAGTAGAAGCAGGGGCAGATTTTATTTTCTTGGGCTCCAAAATCACTGTGGACGGTGACTGCAGCCTTGAAATTAAAAGACATTTGCTCCTTGGAAGAAGAGCTAAGACAAACCTAGACAGTATATTAAAAAGCAGAGACATCACTTTGCCAACAAAGGTTCATATAGTCAAAGCTATTATTTTTTCAGTAGTCCTGTATGGATATGAGTGTTGGACCATAAAGAAAGCTGAGCACCAAAGAATTGATGTTTTCAAACTGTGGTGTTAGAGAAGCCTCTTGAAAATCCCTTGAACTGCAAGGAGATCAAACCAGGCAATCCTAAGGGAAGTCAACCCTGACTATTCATTGGAAGGACTGAAGCTGAAGCTGAAGCTCTAATCCTTTGGCCACCTGATGTGAAAAGCTCATTGGAAAAGACCCTGATTCTGGGAAAGACTGAAAGCAAAAGACAAAGAGGGCGGCAGAGGATGAGATGGTTAGATAACATCACCGACTCAATGGACATGAATTTGAGCAAACTCTAGGAGACAGTGGAGGACAGGTGAGCCTCAAGTGCTGTAGTCTGTGGGGTCACAAAGAGTCAACCCCTGAACGACAACAAAATGACTGATTAATTTTGCTTACAGGAGAAAATACTACTACACTGTAAAGCAACTGTGATCCAATAAAAATTAACTAAAAGAAAAGACTCCTTTGTCTTTACAAATACGCATGTGTAAAAGGGTGGGCTTACCTTCTCACCAGGGGATAGATGAGGAAAAGGGCACAGAGATATTGAACCCCAGAATCTGAGTCAGAGGGAGAGGTCTAGAAGGGGAACAGAGTAGAGAAAGCTGATACTTCATGCCAGGGCTGTCCTAATAATAGGATATTTATTTGCCCAGGATAAGGCAAAAGGACATGTTGTAACTTCACATTCCCTCAACAAAATGCAAAACTGACGCAAGCGCGGCACAGTGAGTAGTGAGGGGGGCTCAATGATCAGGGCGTGTGTCAGAAGTCTCAGTGTGCTATAAGCAAAGCATCTGACAAACTAGTACCTTGTTTTTCTGATGATTTCATCTCTTACAGGGTAAAGGGTACAACCAGAAGAACCGCTACTTTGTATTTAATTCTAACAGGAAGAGAGAGAGAGAATTGTCTGTGAAATGGATGTGAAGTCTCCGGGAGACAGTGTCCAGGTCAGGTTAGATGGTGTGATACCCAAAGATGTCAGAAGTGCTCCTAGACATCAGGAAATTAGATTTTAGGAAACTGAAGGGAAAGATGAGTCAGACTCAATGGCCTAAGACTCTAAAGGCAAGATTATGTTAAAAGTCTTTCAAAAATGAAAATTTCAACTCGACAAATATTTATTGATCACTGGCAACATGGGACAATCTGTACCAGGAGCTATAAAATTCTTACTCTTGAAGGATTTATTGCCCATGGAGGGAGGACAAGGAGATAAATGCTCAAATGCACAGCTACCAATTATTGAACATCTACTGTGAGAAACAGTAAGATTAATAATTTATATGTAATATTTAAAATATTTACAAATGCTCTGCAAGATAGATATTATTCTCAGTTAACAAATAAAGAGACTAAATGTTTAGACTGGTGGAGTAAATTACTCAAAGCCTCATTGCTCCAGAGGAAATGAGCCCCAGCCTCCCTTCTCTTGCATTTATGGGATCAGCTTGATCCTTGATCATAAGGCCAAAGGATGCCTTCTTCTTTTTCCCATGAGTGTTCAAGAGCACCCGGAGTTCACTGGCACAGATTTGGCCCCTGAAATTAGCAGCTTTTAACAGTTGACTACAAAGGAATAAAATTAGTCCCATCTTTGAAACTGGAATATCTGCTAAACTCCTGGAGGGAGAATTCATTCCTTCGGTGAAGACTTAACCTTTATCAACCCTTCTATATTGAAAATCTTTCTCCTGAACTGTCAGGCACATAGGTAAATCAGCACTTAAAAAAAATAACCGCTTAATGACAGCATGTGTAGAAAAAGATTTATCTTATGAGAAGTTATATATATTTATTATTATTATTGTGTGACTACGCAGCTCGGCTTTTGGGATCTTAGTTCCCAGACCAGGGATTGAACCTGGGTCCACAGCAATGAAAGTACCAAGTTTTAACTACTGGACCACCAGGGATTCCCTAGATTGACTCTTTAGTGTTGAAAATCGCATAGTTGTACAATATGTTTAGAAGCCTAAGATGTTTGTATATGGATAAATTGATTAGAGTTTTACTCTACACATTTAATGAATTACACAATGTATTAGTGAAGTGAAGTGAAGTAGCTCAGGCGTGTCCGACTCTTTGCAACCCCAGGGACTGTAGCCTACCAGGCTCCTCCCTCCATGGGATTCTCCAGGAAAGAATACTGGGGCGGGTTGCCATTTCCTTCTCCAGGGGATCTTCCTGACCCAGGGATTGAAGCCAGGTCTCCTGCATTAAAGGCAGACACTTTAACCTCTGAGCCACCAGGGAAGCCCTTATAATGTATTAAATTGTTGACTAAATAAAACCGAAGACTTAACCAATTGTGTATTGATCAAAGTTGGCATATAAATCTCTCTCTTTTTTCAATTTATTTATTTGGCTGTGCCAAGTTTTAGTTGCAGGATTTGGGATCTTCATTTGCAGCATGGGGGATTAAGTCCCCTGATCAGGGATCAAACCCAAACCCCCTGCACTGAGAGCATGGAGCCTTAGCCACTGGACTACCAGAAAAGTCCCCCTCTCTCTTCTTTTTAATGTGAATGAAACAAGCTAACACTCACTTTATTCATTCTTTATTAACTGAGCAATTAATCCTTGACTAAATTATTGGAAAATTAAATTTACACTCCTATTATTTACCTATGGAAATTCAACTTACATGTTTTAATTTAAAAAAAAATAATAAAATCAATGAGGCCACTGGATGTGAGGAGTCTAGAAATTATGTTTTCAGAGGTTCGCTGACTCTGCCTAAGAGGATGGCAACATGAGGTATGCTCAGCTGAAGAAACTCACCGAAGTGAAAGAGCCACAAAACCAACCACACCCTATTTCCTGTATATTCCTGGAAGGGGAAAGTAACCCATAACCCGAACATGGAAATTACATTACAGTGCTCTTAATGTACACAACACCAGCTTTCCTGAAAGCTGAGGAAAGTTGTCCACGTTTTTCTTTTCGTGGCCAAAAAGGACTATGTTTAGAAGTAAATAATGATGAAATTTGATTCATTCACATCGATATGCAGAGAAATTAGAGAAACTCATTAAGCAAATTTTATCAGTTATTTGCTTTGTACAGAAACATACATGTATAGAATTTTCAAAATCCCTTCATTAAGTGAAAAGTGAAAGTGTTAGTTGCTCAGTCCTGTCCCTCTCTTTGCAACCCCATGGACTGCAGCCTTCCAGGCCCCTCCGTCCATGGGATTCTCCAGGCAAGAATGCTGGAGTGGGTTGCCATGCCCTCCTTCAGGGAATCTTGCTGATGCAGGGATCCAACCCAGGTCTCCTGCACTGCAGGCAGATTCTTTACCGTCTGAGCCACCAGGGAAGCCTGATGGCCTGGTTATAAAGTGGCAAAATTGAGAGCTAGCATCTACCCTGCTCCCTCTGGCCACTCCCTCTGACCAGTGGTAGGTCCCAGTAGAAAAAGGTGTATCTAGTTCTAACTGGTCCACCCAGAAGAAATACAAAGACATGGGGTTGCTGGCTGAGGCCCTTAGTCTCATGAGTGAGAAGGACAAAGGGGGTAACTCAGAAAGAGACTTTCTCATGAGGGTGTAGGTATGACTGTAAAAACAGCCCCTCCTGTGTTCTGTGCATTCTGGACAGCATGAACCTAGGGCCACATCATTGGTGCTTTGCTAGAGAAAGTGGGGTGGACCTGTTCCTGGGCAAAGCATGCACTTCTTAAGAAGATGTCTATATGACTGGGTTGAGTCTCAAAGAATATCATTTTATTTGTCTGCTGAAAACCATACACCCCTGGCCAGTACTATTTTGACTCTAATGGGAAAACTACTCAATAATTTGGTCTCTTCCCATCTCCTTATAGTTCTTTTTTACCCCCTTTGACCCAAAGTGATCCTTGACCCAGAATCCCAGGGTGTTAGAAATTGATAATCCTTCAAGATCAAATCTAATAGCCTCATGCTTTCTGCATGATAGGATGGAGGCCACTTTGTGCTTTCTGCCCCACTTAATTCTTCTGATATCTGCTCACATTTTACATCATTCACAGCTATTGGAAAATATGAGCTAGAAAACTTTGCTCACTGCAAATATTGTTCTGCCTAGTCCCAACCCAAAACTGAGGAGTATGAGAAAAGAAAGAAAATGAGATATCTACATGCTTTGAAATGTAAAGCACTGGTGACATTCATTATATTATTTGTATGCCATACACACCTTTTATTTCATTTGTTAAAAACTTCGAGAGTTGGGGCTGTATCTTTTTTTAAAAAAATTATTTATTTATTGGCTGTACTGTGTCTTCGTTACTGTGTGGGCTTTTCTCTGGTTGTGGAGAGTGGGGGCTACTCTCCAGATGTGGTGTGTAGGCGTCTCATGGTGGTAGCTTCTCTTACTGTGGAGCAAAGGCTCTATGGAGTGTGGGCTTCAGTAGCTGCTGCTCCCAGGATCCAGAGCACAGGCTGAGTAGTTGTGGCACACAGGCTTAGCTGCTCCAAGTCATGTGGGATCTTCTGGGATCAGGGATTGAACCCATGTCTCCTGCATTGCCAGGTGGATTCTTTATCACTGAGCTACCAGAGAAGTCCCAGGGCTGTGTCTTTTAAATTATCTTTTAATGTGCATGGACGGTAGCACAGGAGCATGAATGTCCAGGAATTTAATGTCTTATCTGTTGATGATGAGCCGATCTATCCCCTGGCCTCCTAGCAGTATCCCACATAATCATCCTAGACAGATAAGAATCCGTCCTGCTTTGAAAAACCTCCAGGGAGTGAGAAGCTAAACCTTCTTCCATAACTCATTTCAGTGTCTAATAAGGCTTAGTGCCTGCTGGAGATTCTTTCCAAGAATGTGGCATTTAAGAATGTTGCCCAGTAAGCACTAAACTCCCTCTAAGACATTGGAACCGGTCACTTGAAGGACTAAAACTATCCTAGAGAGTGGTTGCTGCTGGGGAAGGTAGTTGTATAGGAAGAAAAAGGGCAGAGATTGTCTGTTTCCAGGTTGGAGGGAGTGGCATTGCTCATGCCTGTTAGTAGAGCTGTCTAGTGTTAAGAATTTGGGATGCCTAGAAGTCAGGAACGGAGAAGGCAATGGCACCCCACTCCAGTACTCTTGCCTGGAAAATCCTATGGATGGAGGAGCCTGGTAGGCTGCAGTCCATGGGGTCGCTAAAAGTCGGATACAACTAAGCGACTTCACTTTCACTTTCACTTTTCACTTTTCATGTACTGGAGAAGGAAATGGCAACCCACTCCAGTGTTCTTGCCTGGAGAATCCCAGGGGCGGGGGAGCCTGGTGGACTGCCGTCTATGGGGTCGCACAGAGTCGGACACGACTGAAGTGACTTAGCAGCAGCAGCAGAAGTCAGGAAACTGTGGAGTTGGGGAGAGCTCTACAGTGGTGGAAGGCAAGTCTGTCACAGGCTACCCAGCTGCTTACATCCCTCCCCGGAGCTGTCTATGATGATAAAATGGCCATTTCTATTCCCCATTAATATTCCCTGATCATCAGTGTTAGTGCTTGTTAATGGAAAAGGAATACGCATACCCTAGCCATGCTACAAATGAGATGGATGAATGCTTCCTTTGCAGTGTGTACGTGTGTGTCTGTGGACGTGGGCACCTCTGCATGTGCACATGTGCAAATGAAAGGTTTGTGGAGGTGCAGACCTGGAGTGACAGGAGGTGAATAAAGAAAGGATTGATCAGACCCTAGCAACCTCTCAGGGAAAAGCAGACTCAGGCAGGGGATCAAAATCAAAATCAGGGCTGAAAATCAAAACAAATGCCCAGAGGAATTGCAAATTCAGTGAAAATCTAGGCAGGGAAGTGGAAGGGCAGGGTCAGAGGCAGAATAAGGACTGAAGCGAGGAAATGTAGGTCAGAGAAAGCAGACCTGTTGATACCAGGCACTAGAAGGGATGAAACTGAGCTGAGCCTCTAGGAAAATGAGTGTCAAGAGGTTGAAAAGTTTCAGCCTAATGGTTGCAATCCAGATCAGGGCAGGGCTTGCATCCATCCTGCGCCCAATTCTGGGCTGGTGGAAGGGCTGAGGAGTGCTGTGAGCACAGGATCTAGGCTGAAGGAAGGCAGGTTGGTGGCTTGGCCTCCCTGCCAGGGGTCTGAGATGAAACACAACTGGATGAAGTAGCTGTCACTGGTTAGATCTGAGAAAGCATCTGGACCTGGAGCAGCCAAGCAAAGTTTCAGCTCTTTTGTGTCCTGAACTGAAGGAAAAGAGAACAAGGCCTGAACCTAGCTAGAAGCTTGTTCTGAGACCAGGAGAGGCTGGGGGCACATAAGGCCCCCTCAGTGACAACCAAGTCATCAGCCACTTAGAAGAATCTAGGTCAGTGTGGGTGAAAGGCACTCTCAACTACCATGCCTTAGTCAGTCCTTCTCAGGGTTCCCACAAACAGAGAAGGCAGTTGATTGGAGAATAGTAGGAAGCCATGGAATTAAAATCCTAGGATTATGAACTCCTTATTGCCAAATTCAGACTTAAATTGAAGAAAGTGGAGAAAACCACTAGACCATTCAGGTATGACCTAAATCAAATCCCTTATGACTAGACAGTGGAAATGAAAAATAGATTTAAGGGACAAAATCTGATAGACAGAGTGCCTGACGAACTGTGGATGGAGGTTCGTGACATTATACAGGAGNTAAATTGAAGAAAGTGGAGAAAACCACTAGACCATTCAGGTATGACCTAAATCAAATCCCTTATGACTAGACAGTGGAAATGAAAAATAGATTTAAGGGACAAGATCTGATAGACAGAGTGCCTGACGAACTGTGGATGGAGGTTCGTGACATTATACAGGAGACAGGAATCAAGACCATCCCCAAGAAAAATAAATGTAAAAGAGCAAAATGGCTGTCTGAGGAGGCCTTACAAATAGCTGTGAAAAGAAGGAAAGTGAAAAGCAAAGGAGAAAAGGAAAGATATACCCATTTGAATGCAGAGTTTCAAAGAAGAGCAAGGAGAGATAAGAAGGCCTTCCTCAGCAATCGATGAAAAGAAACAGAGGAAAACAGTAGAATGGGAAAGACTAGAGATCTCTTCAAGAAAATTAGAGATACCAAGGGAATATTTCATGCAAAGATGGGCTCGATAAAGGACAGAAATGGTAGGGACCTAACAGAAGCAGAAGATATTAAGAAGAGGTGGCAAGAATACACAGAAGAACTGTACAGAAAAGATCTTCACGATGGTGTGATCACTCCCCTAGAGCCAGACATCCTGGAATATGAAGTCAAGTGGGACTTAGGAAGCATCACTACGAACAAAGCTAGTGGAGGTGATGGAATTCCAGTTGAGCTATTTCAAATCTTGACAGATGATGCTGTGAAAGTGCTGCACTCAATATGCCAGCAAATTTGGAAAACTCAGCAGTGGCCACAGGACTGGAAAAGGTCAGTTTTCATTCAAGTCCCTAAGAAAGGCAATGCCAAAGAATGCTCAAACTACCACTCATCTCACACGCTAGTAAAGTAATGCTCAAAATTCTCCAAGCCAGGCTTCAGCAATATGTGAACCGTGAACTCCCTGATGTTCAAGCTGGTTTTAGAACAGGCAGAGGAACCAGAGATCAAATTGCCAACATCTGCTGGATCATGGAAAAGGCAAGAGAGTTCCAGAAAAACATCTATTTCTGCTTTCTTGACTATACTAAAGCCTTTGACTGTGTGGATCACAATAAACTGTGGAAAATTCTGAAAGAGATGGGAATACCTGACCACCTGACCTGCCTCTTGAGAAACCTGTATGCAGGTCAGGAAGCAACAGTTAGAACTGGACATGGAACAAAAGACTGGTTCCAAATAGGAAAAGGAGTACGTCAGGGCTGTATATTGTCACCCTGCTTATTTAACTTCTATGCAGAGTACATCATGAGAAACGCTGG
>SJYX01003054.1:187797-202012 GCA_006410675.1 Oreotragus oreotragus | reverse complement strand
CTGGAAGAAGCACAAGCTGGAATCAAGATTGCTGGGAGAAATATCAATAACCTCAGATATGCAGATGACACCATCCTTATGGGAGAAAGTGAAGAAGAACTAAAGAGCCTCTTGATGAAAGTGAAAGAGGAGAGTGAAAAAGTTGGCTTAAAGCTCAACATTCAGAAAACAAAGATCATGGCATCCGGTCCCATTGCTTCATGGGAAATAGATGGGGAAACAGTGGAAACAGTGGCTGACTTTATGTTTGCTGGGTGGGGGAGAGGGCTCCAAAATCACTGCAGATGGTAATTGCAGCCACTGAATTAAAAGACGCTTACTCCTTGGAAGGAAAGTTATGACCAACCTAGACAGCATATTAGAAAGCAGAGACATTTCTTTGCCAACAAAGGTCCGTCTAGTCAAGGCTATGGGTTTTCCAGTCGTCATGTATGGATGTGAGAGTTGGACTGTGAAGAAAGCTGAGCACCAAAGAATTGATGCTTTTGAACTGTGGTGTTGGAGAAGACTCTTGAGAGTCCCTTGGACTGCAAGGAGATCCAACCAGTCCATTCTAAAGGAGATCAGTCCTGGGTGTTCTTTGGAAGGACTGATGTGGAAGCTGAAATTCCAGTACTTTGGCCACATGATGCAAAGAGCTGGCTCATTTGAAAAGGTTCTGATGCTGGGAAAGATTGAGGGCAGGAGGAGAAGGGGATGACAGAGGATGAAATTGTTGGATGGCATCACCGACTCGATGGACGTTGGTCTGGGTGGATTCTGGGAGTTGGTGACAGATGGGGAGGCCTGGCATGCTGTGGTTCATGGGGTCACAAAGAGTTGGACTCGACTGAGCGACTAAACTGAACTGAACTGAACTGTGGAATTAAAATCCTAGGATAACACAAGAAGACCTAAATGGTATTAAGAGCTTGGAGAAGAAGTGTGGGTGGAGAGGTGAGTCATAAATAGTGGTTTGTAAGCCTTCTAAGGACAGTCACCCCTTGAAACAGAACAAAGCCTCCACACACTTGTCCAGCCCCTATTTCTTATTAGCTCCCACAAGTCATTTTCTGTAGCCCTGCAGGAACCTGACATTAGTTTGCTCAGATTGTAAACGATTTATTTCATGAATGCTGAATCACAGGACCGTGGTTCAAGGAAATAATCTTCACATGTAAGAATCCCTGCTCTCTCCTGAAATACATCTTTTCTTGCCTCCCTCGTGTGTGTGCGTGTGTGTGTGTACGTGTGTGTGTGTACACGTGTGTGTATGTGTGTGTGTCTTTAAAGCACACATTTTCAGAAATTTTCAGGTAGAAAACTTAAGTTCAAGTCCAAAGCTGGCCAGAACCCTAAATACCATTCCTGCTTTTCTTGGCACTTTACAGTTTCATTGGCACATATCTGAGAAAAAATAACGAAATACCATTTATTAAACACTTTGGTTATAGTGGGCCTTTTATATACTTTTGCTTGTGTGTTATTATGTACCTGTTTCACATTAAATCAAGCTGGAGTATTTAACATACTTACCAAACATAAACATGATGTAAGACAACATTGGAATTTCTATAACATTATATTACCTCAAATATTTCCTCTATTAATCAGGGATTTAGCTATATGTATATGTCTATATACAGAGATATATCTAAGAGTATAGGCTTTAGAAAACAATTTTTACCACATACTGATTAGTCTTAAGAAATTATAAGGGTGTGGGCATGAATCTTACTTATTACTATCATCCTGATCTCATATTTTTAAAAGATTAAAGAAAAAGGAATCTTTTTTCTATATTTTGGATGTGTTTTATAATTCTTTTTAAAATACTTCTTAAAGTTCTCACCCTGCTACCCTTATTGGTAGAACGTATGCCCCTGTAGGCTGACTAGGGTGAGGGATGGGCAGTGGAGGAGTCTGAGGAGGGACCCTGCCGTTGCTGCCCACAGCTCAAATGGTCTTCTAACTGGTCCAGAAAGATCCCACATGCTGTGGGGCCACAGCTAAGCTTGCGCCCCACAACCAGAGAGCAGTCCCCATTCACCAAAACTAGATAAGGCCTGCACACAGCAGTGAAGAGCCAGCACAGCCAAGAAAGCCCTCTGCCTTTGTGTTAGTTGAGAAAAGCTTTAGCTCAACCTCAAGGTGGGAAGAGAAGACTGTTTTGTGTCTAGATATGAGACAATTTGGGGCAGATGGTAGGACAATGAGCTGCCCCTCTAAGAGCAACATATGTAAAGCAGCTTGATTTTACACCTGAACTTCCTTATTGCATAGCTGGGCTCTTCAAAGGAGACATTGTGACCGAGAGCCAAGTTTCCTTAAAGGTACAGTCTCTTCCTGCTAAGGTCAGGTTCTTTTCAAAAACATCGGGACATTCCATTTTGGGGTAAAGAGGGAAAGGTAGCTACTTCATTTTCCCTGAAATAGAATAATACCAAGTATCATTGCTCTGCAATATTGTCTCAGGCATCACTTCTCAAATGGAATGTAGCAGAGTTGCTCATGTGTGCAGCTGTGCATGGCATAAACATCTCCAGAGCAAACCTTCAGGTGGCCAAAAAGAGTTAGTCCTGAGGCACCTCAGAGGAACACACCTCACTGAGATTTCACGAAGCACCGCCAGAGTTAGAATCCTATGCCTTTTTCCTCATCCACCTCCTTGAATAAGGTCCAATCAGGGTCCCTCCAATTCTTTCAGGTTCCTAGTTCAAGGTCAATGGCCAGTTTTGGAGAGGAGGGCAGGGTCAGATCCAGGTAAAACGCGAGGTTTACCGATGATTTATTTAGAGTGAGGGTTGAAAGAAGAAAGTGAATGTGTTGGCTGTCCCGTTGTGTTCAACTCTTTGTGATCCCATGGACTATAGCCCGCCAGGCTCTTTTGCCCATGGAATTCTCCAGGTAAGGATACTGGACTGGGTGGTCATGCCCTTCTCCAGGGGATGTTCTCCAGCCAACTGTGGAACCCAGGTCCCCTCCATCACAGATGGATTCTCTACCATCTGGGGGCATGCCCAGAGTAAGGATTGGCAAAACTGTAACCTGCAGATAAAATTCAGTCACAGCCTGGGGCTAGGAACTGTGTATACCTTTTTAAAAGGCTGCAGGGGCCCGGGGGGTGGGGCTGTCTCTNCTGGGGGCATGCCCAGAGTAAGGATTGGCAAAACTGTAACCTGCAGATAAAATTCAGTCACAGCCTGGGGCTAGGAACTGTGTATACCTTTTTAAAAGGCTGCAGGGGCCCGGGGGGTGGGGTGGGGTGGGTGGTGCAGGGGAGAAGAGGGAGAGACAAAGAACAGGACCCTCAAAGCCTAAGGGCTAGATAGTTACTATGTCGCCCTTTACAGTAAGTTTGGTCCCCAGCTTCCCAGCCTGCCAGGGCCCTTTCTCTGCCTTCACTCCTCTGTAACTCATCTCTGACTCCTCAGGAGGAGGAAGTCCCGGCCCAGCCCTCAGCTCCAGGTGTATTTACTCAGTAGAGCTAATCCTCCCACTCAAAGGCCAACCCACTGACCTGGCTGCCTTTCCCCAGCTGGATGGAGGACTGCAGTCTGCTTCTTCCCCTCCTTTCTTCCTGCCCCCTTCCCCGACTTCCACCTCGTGCTATGCCCCGGTGCTGCCCCTCCTCAGGCTGTGGGTGCCCCAGTTCTCAATGCCTGTGGGCAAGGGTACCTGCCAGCCAGGAGCTTCTGGAGACCGAGGGTCTTGTGCCTTCCCTGTAAGAGCTGTGGAGATGTCTGCTCCTGAGACTTCCTCTCTCAGGCCTCCCAGGACCTCCAGGTGTGGCTTGTGACCCAGAATGCTCTCTGGCAGCTGCAGTTCTCTTCCACCTCAACCCCTGTGTGGAGTCATGATTAAGGACATGAACTCATCTGCCTAAAAGAAAATCCAGTGCTGACATTTACTAGCTAGGGAACCTCAGGCAAGTCCCTGAATCAGCCAGTGATTCGGTTTCCTCATCTTTGGACAGGGGATAATAATAGCTCCTCATTCATCCAGCTGGGCTTCCCAGGGCGAGCAGTGGTAGAGAAGCTTCCTTTCAATGCAGGAGACACAAGAGATGCAGGTTCAGTCCCTGGATCAGGAGGGTGCCCTGGAGGAGGAAATGGCAACCCACTTCAGTATTCTTGCCTGGGAAATTCCATAGACAGAGGAGCCTGGTGAGCTATAGTCTATGGGGTCGCAAAGAGTAGGACAGGGCTGATCATGCACACACACACACACACACACACACACACACACACACACACACACATTCATCCAGGTATGGCCAGGATTAAATGTTAATATGCATAAAATGGTTTTGAACAAGAAACCTAACACATGGTAAGTACTCAATAACATGCTCGCTCTCACTACTCCTTGATGTTTTGAAGTTAAGCTGTGTCTCAGGCTGGTCTTGGCCCAGGTCTCCAATTCCTCTGGCTATTGCTTGAAGTGACTTCTGTTCTCAGAGTTAATCTTGCTGCCCCTAGGGGGATAGGCAAGATGGAGAAACACGTGAGACGTGTCTAAGAAGCTTCCCATCTTTCTTATTCTTTATACCTTTTATTACACAGAATAATAATGACTAAAAATACTTTGCTTTCGAAAGGAGGCTGTGATCCGCTTTCACAAACATTATTTAATTAGATGCATGCGTCAGCCCTGTGAAATAGCTGGCATGTGGTAGCACCGATAGATGTTGACTGAGTGATGGAGATAGGCTGTGAGGCTGCCAGTTGGCAGGATGATGTCGTGTGGCCAGAACTGGCTGAGAAATGTTTTGAATCCTGACTCTGGAACAATGCTGTTCACGTCCTCCCTTTTTATTAATGAGGAAGCTGAGCTGGTTGATGCTTTGTCTAAGATTACACACAACTTAAGTGGAGCTACAGTCTAGAACTCAGTTCCTCTGACCCTTCACCTAGCCCTGTGGTGGTTATCCCTATCCCCAAATGTGTCTAAAATCAAGTGCATTTTATTTGACTCAACAATAACCTGGTTCTGGCATTCACAGTCTTTGTGATGCTCAAGGAAGATCACAGCATCAAAAGCTGAAGAAGGATGGGGGTGCCTGTGCCTCAGGAGGCATTCTTTGAGTCTTTGCAAAGGACAGTGACTTTCAAGCCTGCGGGAAGGAAGTGAGTGAGCACAAGGTACTCAGGGACTTCCCCTCCCTCTTTGGAGGGGACTTGCCACAGGACACACAGTTTCTCTTGCCTTTTTCCCCTGGGAGAGCAGTTTCCCCTGTGGGTAAGAGCTTCAGCTGTTGAATTTTGTCTGTGGAGGGGTGGGATAAGTTTAGGGGAAAAGAAGTATTGCGTGTGTTTAGTTGCTCAGTCGCTCAGTCATGTCCAAATCTTTGTGACTCCACAGACTGTAGCCCAAGCTCCTCTGTCCTTGGGATTCTACAAGCAAGAATACGGGAGGGGGTTGCCATTTCCTCCTCCAGGGGATCTTCCTGACCCAGGGATCGAACCTATGTCTCCTGCATCAGCTGCATCTGCAGGTGGGTACTTTACCACTGAGCCGCCTGGGAGGCCCTAAGGAAGTAGTAGGAAGTCCATTTAGTTGTATATCTAAGCTAGCATCTCCAAAAAGTAAAAAAAATAAAAGATCAAGAATTAAAGATATTTTACCAAATTGAACACCATTTACCAGATATGTTTCACAGAATGCTAGCCTGGCAAGACTTTGAAAGATGTATCTTTAGGGGGTTCAGTGGGTTTATAAGATTTTCATACTGCAAAGTTTCTCAGTCTTTAATATGCTAACGAACACTGCAAACATCTAGAAGACATTTTAACATGTGAGATTTCCTAAACTTTTAAAATGTTGACCCTTTTATTCACTCTACCACATGCGATGTGTCCACGATGAATGAACACAGTTTGAGAAATCTTTACATGAGGGCATTTGGCATATTCTTATAAAGTGAAGGCTGCTCACTTTCCACTAGCTATATTGAAGATGTGTGTGTGTGTGTGTGTATGCGCATGTTCAGAACTGCAGAGCCAGTCACAGACATGAGAGTGCACAGTCAACTTCTATAAGAGTTGTAGTCTCATCAGAGATGAAGAACAATAAAATTCAGAGTGAAACAGTTTATAAACTGGTTGAATTCAGCTAGGTTTGTCAGCAGTCTAGCAGTGCTTTGTGCTTTGTGTTCAGTTGCTCAGCCATGTCCAACTCTTTGTGATCCCGTGGACTGTAGCCTGCCAGGCTCTTCTGTCCTTGGGATTTCCCAGGCAAGAATACAGGAGTGGGTTGCCATTACCTCTTCCAGGCGATCTTCCTGACCCAGGGATTGACCTTGTGTCTCTTACGTCTTCTGCATTGGCAGGCGGGTTCTTTACCACTAGCCCCAGTCTAGCAGTAGGGGCACAAACACACACAACTTGGAAGAAATAGATGCAGGCAGAATCTGTGAACAGGAATGGCGGCAAGACCACTAGCCATTTGCAGGCAATAATTTGTTATTCCCATTGATTGGCATTAAGGAGGATTCAGTATGTTTTATCAGCTATGAGAAATGCTACCCTGATGTCTACATATCCAACCAGAACCTCTTAGGACGATTAGCCACTCATCCTAACTCACCTGGACCAGTAGAATTTTTTTATTTAAAGCATGTTTGTTTTAGTCCTAGGAAAGCATAAAGTTAAACAAAGAGAGAAGTATCTCATTACTTACTTAAACTTTTCAAGTCTACTAAAGTAAACTTTTTATTCTATGCTTAGAAATAATTTGTGCATTTTTGTATTTGGTCTTGAAAACATTTATAATGTTTAAGATAATTTGACATTTTAGAATGCTTAACAGGTTATCCTCGAGATGCCAATTTAAACTATCTCCATAAGCTCTGCCATTGTTTTAGATTTGTGATTTCTAGTGAAAAGATATGAGAACTTTATTAAATCTGTATTTTTTTAATATTCAAAAGAACAAGATTCATCCTATTTTATAATTAATTTATCATATTTATGAGCATGACTTGTGATTCTTTTGTTTGTTGAGTAATATTTTCAAGATTGAATATGTTAAATGTATAAATGCAGTTTAATAATTCAAAGGAATTTAATTAACTAAGTTGTAAACATTCACTTAAAAGAGAGACTTAGATATGGAACTTGAAATTGAAAGCTTAAAGGAAAGCTAGGTTTTCAAATTTGTAATAAAGGAAACTGAATTACTGTATATTGCCTTCTTTGCCCACAAAAGCTGTCTTTAAGAACAGTCCACAGCTAAATTGCCATGTGGGGGCAGGGGAGGTGGTGGTGAGAGGCAGGGAGTAAGTGGCACAAAGGTCTTCTTATGTAATCCTTCCTTCCTTGTGCAGATGGACTAATATTAACAGCTCAGAGTGCAAACGAGTGAATGCAGTTGATTGATTATAACCACTGCATTCAGTAAATAATTTTTGGAGACTCTAATCTAGAAACTGAGGGTCACATAACTGAGATTAAGATGTGGTTCCTCCCTCAGGCAGTTTCTCTTTTTTTCCGCTTTACATTTCTCTCTTCTCCATTCATGGAAGGACTTGCGCTTTCTTGCCGTGACCTGCTTAGTTTCACTCTGTGGAAGAGCAGACAGGGCTGTCAGGCAGCCTCAAGTGCAGATTCTTGCTTTGCCATTTGGCACATGAACTTCCATAAGCTATTTGGTTTTGTTACTTTAGTTTCCTCATGGGTCAAACTGAGATAACAATATTATTTACCTCTCCAGGTTTTCTGAGAAAATTAGGGACAGCAAAGATAAAAGTGCTTGGTAACAAGCAACAAGCTCCAATAACTCGTAGCCATTAATGTGATCTGTGGTTTCTTTTCAACAATGTCCTTGTCCAAACAGAGTGTCACCTTACATCCACCAGTGATAAACTACGTTTAGGCTTCTGAGCCCATTAAGAGCAGGGGAGATATTTGGGGCCAGAGACAGTATAAGATAATAGAGAGCTCTTTCTGCCTACCCTTACTCTCTAGCCAGTTGTATCCAGATCTATGATTTCAAATATCCTCACTTAACTGATGAGTCCCAACATCATGTTCTTCAGCTCTGATCCCTCCTCTGAACACTGGACTTGGGTCTCTGGCTGCCTATTTGATGTTTTCATGGGGATGTCTGATCAGCATATCAAACTCTAATGCAAAACTCTTGATTTTCCCCTCATAAACTTTCTCCTCTCCCAGCCTCTTCCATCTAGATAAATGGCCATTCCATTCTTCTACTTATTTGGTCTATAATCTCAGAATCATCTCTGACTCTTGTGTTTCTCTCTCATGCCACAAGTATATTTCCCGATGCGTGTTTAAAATGTACACAGAGGGCTTCCCTGGTGGCTCAGTGGTAAAGAATCCGTCTGTCAATATAGGGGATATGAGTTAGATCTCTGACTTGGGAAGATCCCACATGCTCTAGAGCAACTAAGTCTGTGTACCACAGCTACTGAGCCCATGTTCTAGAGCCTGGGGGCTGCAATTACTGAGCCCATGTGCTGCAACTACTGAAGCCTGTGAGCCCTAGAGTCTTTGCTCTGCCACAAGAGAAGGCACTGCAATGAGAAGCCTGCACACCACAATGAAGAGTAGACCCTGCTTGCCACAACTAGAGAAAGCCCATGCAGAATTGAAGACCCAGCACAACCAAAAAATAAAACAAATTAAATATAAATAAAATTATTTTTAAAATTAAATAAAATATACATAGAGTGACTACCTAGAGGGGTGGGAGGAAGGCTCAAAAGTATATGTATACTTATAATTGATTCATGTTGTTGTACAGTAGAAACCAACACACCATTGTAAACCAATTATTCTCCAATTAAAAAGAAATAAAATGTACACAGAGTTTAGCATCTTTTAACCAGGTCTTGCCACCATCCCCCATGTGCCACCCTCTCATTGGGATTTCTACATTAGTCCCTAACCAGTTGTCCCCTTTCCACTGTTGTACAGCTGCACTTGACACTGCCCATAATAAAAGAGAAGTTGGAGCAAGTCATTTCTCCACTCAAAACCTTCTGATGGCTTTCCATCTCATGAAGAGAAAAAGACCTTCACATCTGGTTTCTGACTCCCTCTTTGGCCACTGCTTGGCATCATTTTTACCCCTAAAATACAGCTTTTGCCTCTGTTCTTTTGTATTTGCTTCCCTGGTGGCTCAGAAGGTAAAGAATCTGCTTGCAGTGCAGGAGACCTGAGTTCATTCCTGGGGTTGGGAGATCCCCTGGAGAAGGGAACAGTTACACACTCCAGTATTCTGGCCTGGAGAATTCCATGCACAGATGAGCCTGGCAGGCTACAGTATGTGGGGTCACAAAGATTTGCATGACTGAGAGACTTTTACCTTCTCACCCTCTTGTATTTGATATCCTCTCCTCCTTCTTCTGCTTTTGCCCACTCACCCCCCAGTTTTGTTTCCTGCTCACAGGTCACCTTAACTGAGCAGCCTCCTCTAAAAGCCCTATCTAAACTAATATATGCTCCCAACCATCTTCCCATCTTCTTTTATTTAAGTTTGGTACCTGTCATTTACCTGACTTACTAGCACTTAGGTATGGTCATATGCTCAGGTTCTGGCCAAGTGAGTCTGAGTGGAAGTGATAAGCATAACTGCCAGGACAAGTCTTGAAAGAGCCCAGTGACTGGCATTTGAATGTGATGGCAGGAGCCAGAAAGGCTAAGTTAGGCAACCAGTAAGAAGATATGTGTTGAGCTAGTAGAACAAACTAGGTCCTTTTTACATTACCAGTTCTGTAATGCTTACATTGGAATGGCCACATTAGAGAATACATTTTTATCTTGTTTAAACCATTTTTTATATCGCCTTTGTTACGGAAGTCAAACTATAGCCTGATACGTGTGCCGAGCTGTTACCTCAGTGGTGTCTGAGTCTTTGTGACCCCATGGACCGTAACTGTCCGGCTCCTCGGTCCCTGGGACTCTCCAGGCAAGAACACTGGTGTGGGTTGCCATTCCTTCTTCAGGGATCTTCCTGACTTAGGGGTCGAACCTGCGACTCCTGTGTCCTGCATTGGCAGGGGGGTTCTTCACCACTAGTGCCAACTGGGAAGCACATGTATTTTTTGAAATCTGTCCTTCCAAGCCCCTCCTGACTGGACTGGACCATAAATTCCAAGCGGGTATAGGGGCTGTGTTTGGTTTACTGTAAACAACTTCTTGCGGGGAAGGCAATGGCACCCCACCCCAGTACTCTTGCCTGGAAAATCCAATGGACGGAGGAGCCTGGTGGGCTGCAGTCCATGAGGTCGCTAACAGTCGGACAGACTGAGTGACTTCACTTTCACTTTTCTCTTTCATGCACTGGAGAAGGACATGGCAACCCACTCCAGTATTCTTGCCTGGAGAATCCCAGGGATGGGGGAGCCTGATGGGCTGCCGTCTATGGGGTCACACAGAGTCGGACACGACTGAAGTGACTTAGCAGTAGCAGCAGCAAACAACTTCTTGAACAATGCATGGTACACAAAACATTCAATAAAAGTTTGTTGAATGACTAGCCAAACCATCAACATAATGTGAGGCCTTGATCACTGCCCAAGGAAGCACATGGCTGGTCAGTATAAGTAAGTGATGGGTACGGCAGTAT
The DNA here is from genome assembly GCA_006410675.1 of Oreotragus oreotragus. NCBI lineage: Eukaryota > Metazoa > Chordata > Mammalia > Artiodactyla > Bovidae > Oreotragus > Oreotragus oreotragus. The sequence continues at coordinate 191,440 of SJYX01003054.1, read as the reverse complement.
GCTGTGTGTGTGGCTGGTTTTCTATTCTGACTAACCACAAAGGCAGGATACGACCTGCTATTTCCATTATCTGAGAGGCATAAATACTTGTAAGATGGTTGTGTGTTGCTTTTGTAATTTAAATGAAGACTCCCAAGTAAAGTTCATTGTTGTAATGAAATCGGGTCACAGAGTCACGGAAAACTGACAAGGTTCACACTGATGAGGAAAGGTTACACGTCGTCTGCTAAGCACAGATGGAGAAAAAGAGCTTGTATGCTGAGATCCTGAGATACGTGTCTGAGATGTGCATTGCTGTGGATGGCAAACCCTGAACACTGGAAGAGCCACAAAGAATTGCACAAACTGAGTCAGAATGAAACAGAAATATATCACAGGGTGCCAGAGAGACGCTTGAGGGTAAATGCTGCAGACACAAAGCCACTGCGTTCCTGGGTGAGTAAAAATACGAAAACGAGTTACAGCACCAGGATCATATTTTTGGTATCAGATGTCTTTTTCACTTTATTAAGTTTGTTTTGAATATTTTAATTATATAGATCAGCTCACGTAAACAACTTAAAACATCATGGTGGCTTTAAAAATATAGTAATGATATCCTATAGTTGTGGGATTAAACCACCTTAATTGTAAAATGTTCCATTTCCTGATGATGAAAGTTGCAAAGGTGTAGGCTATCTTGCCATTGCACACCCCGGGGTGTAATATTACTGAAATAAAACGAGTCAAGATTTGTTTAATCATTTTATAACAAACATGTAACTTCTGGTAACAGTTACTGGTCCCAGGTTTTTCTTTGTTGAGAGTTAGCTAGAAAGTTCAAGAGAACTTCTTAATAATGTGCCTCTGTTAATGGAGGAGCCTGGTAGGCTGCAGTCCATGGGGTCTTGAAGAGTCCACAGGACTGAGTGACTTCACTCACTTTGCTTTAAAATTTCTTAGTAACAATAATTTCTCTTTTTTAGAAACATATTAACATTTATATTCAAAGCATAAGGACAGCTTTTAGATTAGGACAAAGTATTGGAAATTGGTAACAATAGTTACTTCTTTGTTGTTGCAGCTCTCTTGCCTAACTATTGCATTTTGGTGAGGCCTCTGATCTGGTATACTATATGTGTTGGAATGATTAGTGGGTGGAGGTAACAATACATGTGACCATTGTATGGTGCCTCATCTATCTGAGTATTTCATGTTGAAGCCACAATGCTTATCATATTAGATAGGTTCTGGAATATAGAAGTCAAAGGGATTGTTGTTGTTTAGTTGCTAAATCGGGTCTACTGATGGACTGTAGCCTGCCAGGCTCCTCTGTCTATGGGATTCTCCAGGCAATAATACTGGAGTGGGTTGCCATTTCCTTCTCCAGGGGATCTTCCGGACCCAGGGACTGAACCAGTGTCTCCTGCATTGCAGGCAGACTCCTTTATCACTGAGCCACCGGGGAAGCCCCTAAGCCTCCCTTAAAACCCCTTCACAGGGAGAACCAAGGGTTTTCCACATTGGGTGCTTTTATTTGTCCAAAGGTCACTTCAAGTCTGTCTTCAGTAAGTACAGGGGAGGAAGTTCACTTTACTGGAACAAGTTTATGGCACAGGTCCCCACCTTTGGTGACTATTCTCATGATATTCAAATGAAGTATTTATGCACAGAAATACTTTATAAACTCCAAGGATGCAAACATATTATTATTACCAATGTGATAATAACAGTTTAGGAATTTCTGTTAGGAAAGATAGCAGCGTGGTGTAAGGTCTAAGAATTTCAGGCTGGAAGCCCTGGACCCTAGGGACCTGAGGCAGGGTGGGCCCTCTCTTGTGAAGGGAGGGAATGAGGTCATTTCAAGGGAAGGTAAGTCTGGGATCCCCGGTTTGGAGATGACCCTGTCAAGAAAGAGTGTGAGGAGTCCTCATTCACTAGATGGGTGGTTTGATTTTCCAGTGCTACTGCCTGAACAGGACCCACGCACGGTGGCACAATGTGTAACTTCAAAAACAAGCTAGGCCGATAGATGTGTTTCACTGGGTGGCTCAGATAATGAACCCTAGTTGTACTGAGATAGCTTACTAATTGGACAGAAGATTATGCTTAGTTACATTTATATGTATTTCACTACAAATATTGACCAAAAAAAGTAAAATATTATATTTTCATTACTTCTGAAAAGAGCCTTTGCAAAAGGTGCTAGTTCTGCAGTCAGTCAGTCTGAGCTTCAGAATCTTTCTCTTTGTGCTGTTTCCCTGTACACTCAATAGTGTTTTGGAAACCTGCAGTTATCTAAATTCCCATCGGATGACATTGTTTAATCTAACATTCCCTCTTTCATATATGAAAATAGCTCTAAGGACAAACCACAGAGAGGCTTTGAACACTTTCTGGTGGTTGGGAGGGAGTTTCCAATCTCACTCCCTCTCTTCTGATAGTTTTCCTACCCACTCCCCAACCTCCCCCAGCCAACATTCAAAGGTCTGGAAAGGCCTCCAGCAGTTCCTCCAAGAACTCAACAGGGGCAAGGGCCTTTGACTTTGGCCAAAAAAGGGCACCTGTCTCATCACTGAGCTTATTAGGCCACCCAGAGTCCAGATGTGTAAAAGTTAGTCTTAATGAATTTTTTTTTTTGGTGTGAGAATTTAGGTCTCTGATACTGAGAGGAAACTACCATTGCTTTACACTATTGACTACCCCAATTTCCAAATATGAAAGTACAAAAGTAGGAAAACAGAACCCCTTAACCTTTTAAAAAGGCTGCAAATTGTTATTTTACTTTGAAGACAGCAGTAACTGAAAATATCAACAAAAAAGGTTTCTTTCAGGCCAAATCTTAAAGGAGTAAGCTGCTTTTTTAATACCTTAGGCTTATACAAAGGTCCTAGAAAACCCCAAGCTCTGCTTTTTGAGGACCTTACACCAAACACATTTGTTTCAAATCTGTGAAGTGCCACCCTTTTAAAATACAACCCGCTGCCCTCATCAATATTGTTACATGTTCACTCATCTAAGTTATAATCTATAAATCGCCTTGATGAGCTACACACATACAAAAAGTAGACAAAGTGAATAAACTTCTACTGTCGATGCTGCCGTAGAGGTATGTATGTTTAGCAAACATTTAGTTCATTATTTTAATTTTGTAAAACGAGAACTGATCGACAAAACCTTTCAAACAGACCCACCAGACGATAAATACCACCATATGTTTAATTCACAGTACATTTGGGCATAAACACTTCAATTACTGCTTTGTGTTTAGTATCAAAACCCTTTTCTCGTGTGCGCGTGTTTTCTCCACAGAGCCGGTGCTCTGGATCACATTTTGAAAATCGCTTATTACAGATAAAGCCCCTTTCCAGGTAGGCTTCCGAGAAACATATGTATTTATGCACACAAAGGTGCGAGCAGCTCTTTTCCCAAACAAATGTCCATATGATGCCTGCGCCGCGCTCTCCGCACATGCTCACCGCGTGCGTGTGGCCCGCCGGCCGCGCCGCGTTGCCCGGGTGCGCGCGGGGCCAGGCCGCCCCCGACCACGCCGGAGCCCGGCCGGCCTCCCCGGGAAAGTTAACCGGCGCCCCCCCGCCCCCACCCGGCCCGGAGGCGCCCCGCACCCGGCGGCGCGCGGCGGTGGGGGCGGGGCGGCCGGGGG
>SJYX01003054.1:134000-183293 GCA_006410675.1 Oreotragus oreotragus | reverse complement strand
GGCCGGACCCCGGGGTGGGGGCGGCCGCGGGCCGGGGCGGGGGGCGCGGGCCGCGGTGGTCTGGGGGGCGCCAGGCCGCGGTGGTGGTGGGGGGGATGGGCGCAAGTGGAACATGCATTTTTCAACTTGGCCCTTCGGGGAGCTAGGGGTTTGATGGGGGTGGGGAGGGAGGGACGGCATTTAGGGTGCCCCATCCCCCCGTTTTGCTCTCCCAGGCTTCTTTGAAATGCTCACGTGCCTGCCCACCCCCTACCCTTTCCTGGTCCCGGGGGATCCTCACCCTTATTATGTTGTTGTCCCCGAAAATGTGCACGTCGGCCTGCTCCCCCTCTTCCACCCTTCTTGCATTTACACCCCCTTTTTGTGTGTGGTGTGTGTGTATGTGTCTGTGGGGGAGGCTTTCAGGAAAGAATTTGCAGCAAATTGAATCAAGGAGCCATCCTGAGGCCGACTCCTTTATAGCCTATTTTTAGCAGGGGAGAGGGCTTCGGTGCACGTTTTTTGGCGAAACCTCGGGCAGCGATGGAAGTCCGCGCCCCTCCCCCGGCGCGGCCCAGGCCCCGGCGCGGCGACCCCGGCCGGCTTGCGGGGGGCGGCTGTTGGGGCGCGCGTCCCGGGCGGGGGTGCGGGGGGGGGGAGGGGCGCGCGGCCGCAGGGCCGCACTCCGGGACGGGTTTGTTTGTAACTTAGAGCTTTTTAGCGTCTTGAGGAGGCATTTGATAGAGCCTTTTTGAAGTTGGGTTCAGAAGTGTAGAATTGGCAAAGTTATTGCTANTCCCGGGCGGGGGTGCGGGGGGGGGGAGGGGCGCGCGGCCGCAGGGCCGCACTCCGGGACGTGTTTGTTTGTAACTTAGAGCTTTTTAGCGTCTTGAGGAGGCATTTGATAGAGCCTTTTTGAAGTTGGGTTCAGAAGTGTAGAATTGGCAAAGTTATTGCTAGCTTCCTGGTAAGTTTTGGGTGGCTCAGAGTCACATTATTTTCTGACAGTGTAAAGGCCACGTTGTGAGGGTGGTTTCTCGGTAACTTCCTCTTTGCAACCGATGTCATTTTTTGAACAGCAGCAGACTTTTATTTCAGTGAAGTATTAATCTGAAATGGCAGCTCGAGGGAAACCATGCGTGTGTGAGCGTGTTCAGTATTTTTGGAAGTTCCTAATTTGCTGAAATAGGCATCACTTTGCAGGGGCAACCGAGAATAAATTTGGGTTGTGAAAATGGTGTGTTTCATGTAAAATTTGAGTTGTAATGGCTTTTAAAAAACACTCCCGTCCTTAGCTTATCTAATGATATGCTCGAAAATAATGTGGTGATTACGAATGACTAAAGTGTTGGAACCAAGTTAAAAACTAGATTTTTCTGTGTCTGGAGTTTGCTTAAAACGGTGGACTGTGCGGGCGCCAGGGTGAAGAGTTTTAGTGCCTATATGATTTATAGTTGACTGAGGGAAGTTGACTGTTGGCTTTCTGGTTTTCCAGGGAAGACCCTTCTGTTGATCTAAACAAGCTTGCTCATAAAATATGGTGGGTGAAATGTAGGTTATTTTTAGTCTGAATGGTTTAATTCCCCCTCCCCCATATAATTAGGTAATAATTCCCCCCCCCCCCCNGACCCTTCTGTTGATCTAAACAAGCTTGCTCATAAAATATGGTGGGTGAAATGTAGGTTATTTTTAGTCTGAATGGTTTAATTCCCCCTCCCCCATATAATTAGGTAATAATTCCCCCCCCCCCCCTTTTCCTAAAGACTCCTTTATCTGGTCGGATAATATGAGGCCCTGGTGGTGGTTTCATTTACTTAAAAAAAAGAAAGTGATAAATATCCTGATTACACGCTGAAGATACAGTGAGTGACTTTTTGGTTTTCCCAGTGTGGTTTATTTTCATTTTTGTTAAATCAGACTTATGCTGCATTGATGTATTTTAGTAATCTTGACTTCCTGGGACTGTATGTTCTCACTCTTTTAATAAGTTTATAGTCTGGCGAAATAGGGCAGCTTTGTCTCCATGCAAACAGTGTGTATGTTGGGTTGTATCATGGGAGTTCATGGCAAGCAAGCTTCGGAAATTATCATTGAGCGCCGTTCTAGAAATAGTTAGCGTTTACCTGTGGAGGAGGGGCAGCAGAAAATATGCCTGAGAGTGGTTAGGCTTGTGATTTGTGTTTATACTTTTTGCTCTTAAATCGAGGTTTTCCTGGTGCTTTGGAATATTTTTTTTTTTTTTTTTACCACAGTTCTGCTGTCTTGTAATATGTAATCACAACCATTAAATCCATAAACGACTATTATTATTTTTTGCCATTTGAGTTGTTAGAATCAGACCTAGAGGGCAAGGCACTAAACCGAATGGGGTATGAAAACAGTATGTACAAGGAAAAAAGTTTTTCTTACTGTTAAGGAACTTAATTATTTGTTAATGGCATAAAAATTGTTGCAAGGGTCACCATTAGTTTTATAAGAGGTTTTTTATTCCAACGTGTACCAGCTTTGGTTGTTAATATGGGGAACACCCGTGGGAAATGGAATGACCCCTTGTGAAGGTTATAGTTTTTCATTGGTTGTTTCAAAGAAGTGTTGAATATTTTAATAACTTTTTTGCGCATGTTCAGAGGTCTTTGTTAGGTCTGTTCTCAACATAAGATTTATCATGATTACCATGAGAACATGCCCAGGAGGAGAGTAAGAAGTAACTGCTTCCGGTGTACTGGGAGCCTTTCAGGCTAATATGCAGAAAGGGCAGAATTACTATAAACATAGGGGTTACTGATAAGAGATGAGACTAATGGACCTTTTGAATGACAACCTGTTGAACAAATATATTTTGTTCATATAGAGCAATGAAATATAAATACAACCTTGTCAAATGAGTAGCTGATAAAGGGATTCATCTCCAATTTACTACAGCAGTTATTACTACAAAGAATTTCTGACTTGACACATTTTGAGGAAGACATAATTTGTTGGATTTATTCATTTTCTGTGTTATTTGTAGAAAAAGAATTGAGAAGAATGTGAATAGTTGTAAGTCAGGGGAAAGAGATGGCAGAAATATTGGCACTGTCTGGGACTTTATATTTTTCTAGTACATGGAATTTGACTCATTTCAAATGACATTTATAGTGTAAGTCGCTAACTTGCGAAAAAAAAAAAAAAGCAGCCAACATTGAGTCATTTATATACCCCCATAGTACAGAAAGGCTAGGACCCCAGGGATGTTAGCAAACAACTGGTAAGAGTGTGGTCTGGTTTGGAGACCACACGTTGGTATGTCCTATTCTATTGCCAAGAGATACTTGAATTAAAAAACCTATGTGAGAGAGGCTATGCTGGAGAGATTTACTGTTCACCACCTCTGGGTTTGGACTCCCTAAGAGTACAATTAATAGCCCTATTAGCAAGAATCCAAGGAAAGGAACTCTGCTTGGGCTGTACTCTAGGAAAGGTGTGAGGTGCTTTGCTATGTCATTCATACCCCAGTCTAATCTTGAGCTGGGTAGTATTTGTGGATGGTAAAACAGTGAGGTGAAGATAAGTTAATTCACTTGTTCAAGGCCACAAAAGGATCAAATGATGCACTAATGTTCAGACCTTTGTTTGAGCCCTAGTCCATTTTCTTTCTAGATGACTTTAGCTGGGCCTAAGTTATGCCAGTCTTATCTGTAGATATCCTTTGAAAAACTACTGTTTTTAATGAAGTTTATAATTCTATAGTTGGGGTTGCTACCAACTGGGTCAAGTCATTGTGTAGATAAATGAAATTCATAAGGCTCACGTATCATTGGCTTAACTCTAGAACTGTTTATTAGTAGTAAGATGTAATCTTGTCCACTGCTGTGTTTCCGACTTTAAGATTCACTGCGGTGATGTAGCCTCTCCACATACTGCCAGCAGAAATAAGGAAATGTGATTCCATACTTAAACTTAAGAAGGAAAAGCAGATCCTTGGAGCACATATTTATGAAAACTCGTAAGAAAAATCATAAAAGTCATTTTGTGCAGCTTACAGATTCTGTCAGGCATTCTCAAGGTGAACTCCCCAGCTTCAGACTCAGGCTTCATCCCTTACTAATTTTATCAGCTTGTGGGAGCAATTCCACTGTGTCTTAGTTTGCTCCTCTGTGTAGTGGGACAGTCAACTTCATAGAGTTGAGCAGATTAAGAGAATTATATATGTTATACAACTGGAGATTATCATTCTAAGTGGAGTAAGTCAAAGAGAAAGAAAAATACTGTATGATATGAGTGAAATCTAAAATATGGTACAAATGAATTATCTACAAAACAGAAACAGACTTACAGACACGGAGAACAGACTAGCGGCTGCCAAGAGGGAGGGGGAAGGAAACGGATGAGCTGGGAGTTTGGGGTTGGTAGATGCCAGCTATTACATTTAGAATGGATACACAACAAACTACTTACTGTATAGCACAGGGAACTATAGCCAGTCTCATGGAATAAATCACAGTGGGAAAGAATATATGTATAAAAATGTGTATGTGTGTATAATTGAGACACTTGCTGTACAATAGAAATTAGCACAACAATGTAAGTCAGCTATTGCTGAATTTAGTTGCTAAGTCGTGTCTGACTCTTTTGCGACCCCATGGACTGTAACCCACCAGGCTCCTCTGTCCGTGGGATTCCCCAGGCAAGAATACATAAAGGAAATGAGTTGCCATTTCCTCCTCCAGGGGATCGCCCCTGTTTCTCCTGCTTTGGGAGGCAGATTCCTTANATTTAGTTGCTAAGTCGTGTCTGACTCTTTTGCGACCCCATGGACTGTAACCCACCAGGCTCCTCTGTCCGTGGGATTCCCCAGGCAAGAATACATAAAGGAAATGAGTTGCCATTTCCTCCTCCAGGGGATCGCCCCTGTTTCTCCTGCTTTGGGAGGCAGATTCCTTACCTCCGGGCCATCAGGACACTTTGATTACAAAAAAAAAAGTGTGTGTAAGTTGCTGAGAGCGGTAGCTGACAAATAAGCATTAAGGAAATGTAAGGTGTTCAGGCTGATGGTGGCTTCGGATTTGAAGTTGCTTCTTTGCATTACATTTTATTTACTTGTTAGTTAAGTAGGGGCGTGTTGTAGAAAGTATTTGGCAGTTTTATTTCCTGAATTCTTGGGCAAAATAGTTGACATATGCTTAGCGTAATTTATTTACTCCTGAAGTTGTGACTTAAGTGAGGCTTGCTTGAAGCATTAGGCTGGTTTGAAAGGCTAAGTGGAAGCGATACCAAGTTCCTGGTTGGTGTAGGCAGTGGTGGGTCTTCAGTGGGTCTTTGTTGCTGTCCTTCTGTTGCTTGGACTAGGACTTTTTAGTTCTGCTTGAACCATTTGAAACCTTTCTAACTCTTTAAATAAAGAGGGATTTTATTTTTCGAGGATGGATCCGCAGTGTCTAGGATCTGCCTTTTAAATTGGAGTGATTACTTTAAGTAGGTTATACATGTTTTCTTCAGTCTCAACCTTTTATCTGTGTTAGTGTTCTACATTTTCAGCTGCTATCAAGACAGTTCCGCTTGGAGGTTCTGTTCCTTTGAAGTATCCTTGAGCCTTATTTTCCCTTTGCATTTTTTGTCACTCTTAATTCAGCAGTAGTGTTAACTACTATTAGAATTCTATGTGTCAGGACCACAAAGGTGCTTTGGCAGGTACTTGTGACAGAGTGACTGCTCTTTTAATTACCAACTGCTTGGAAATAAAGGCTCAGGTAGCAAGGAAGGGGTGCTGAGAAGGACTTAGGCCCAGTGTGTCTGACTTTCCAGGCCATGTTCTTCACCAGCAGTCTCTTTTCTCGGTGAAGGAAGGGATGAATGAATGGGTTTAGGTTTCTGGGTTATTGCTTTATTTTTCTGGCCGGGTGCTTTGGGCAGCCTTTCTTCTTCATTCTGTCCGCTCCAACTGCCGACAGTGTAGTTCATTTAAGTATTGGTTCATCATGTCAGTTCCCCTGCTGAAGAACCTGTAGTGGCTTCCCTTTGCCAACTGGATGTAGTTCGTGTGCTTCAAGTCCGGCCTTTACGGCTCCATTCTAACCTGTTCAGCTTTATTTCCCACTCTTCGCCAACTGGGATTCTCGCTTGCCTGTCAAATAAACCCTGCAGTTTCGTCACCCTCACTGCTCTGCCTTCACGTGTGCTCTTCTTCCCTGTGCCCTTTTGATAGCCTAGTTTCAGTCCCACATTCCTGAGGCTTTTTCTGGCCATCCTGACTCAGGCTATCTTTCTCTGAGATTGGATTGGATTTAATGAGTGTCCCAGACTCCGTAATTATTTATTGTTTTGTGAGAATGTGTCACGTTGCCTCAACTACAATTAGATTTCTTGAAGGAAAAGACCGTTTTCCTTAGCTGCTCAGTCATGTCCTACTCTTTGTGACCCCATGGACTGTAGCCCACCAGACTCCTCTGTCCATGGGTTTCTCCAGGCAAGCATACTGGAATGGGTTGCCATTTCCTTCTCCAGTTTCCCTTAGAGTATGTAGCAAAATTCTTGACTTTTGTATTATACTATCTTCATGATAAAATGGATTGTTTCTATAAGGGCCCATGCTTAGATAAGAACAGTGGCAGTCCTGTTTCACTCTTGGTACTGTGTCAAGCTTCTTTTTGAATTAAGCCTTCAAAGTTTAGTTATACTACAGTCACATAACCATTAATTTGAATTTTGATGTTGCCAGTGTTGACAAGGAAGGGGAGAAAAAGAACCTAGTCATTATTGAGAGTGAAATGAAAATGGAAAATTTTATTCTCTTAATCCTGGGATAAGTAGCCACAGTCCTGGTGAAAAACCTAGTCTAGTTGGGAATCCTGTCACTCTAAATTGTCTTTATCTGATTATATTTGTGTTAGTTGTTATGAAACTTAAGATTTTTGGATTTTATTTTTTTAATTATCAGTTTTTTTGCTTATTGTTTTCTCAGTAGTATGCCTAAATAAAGTTATGTTTTTAGCTCTCACTGTGTGTGACAGCCTTCTGACCACACTGGAGTCCCATTTGAGCAGTTACTATGACTGTGTTAACTGTCTATCATACAGTGTCGACGGGTCCCGTCTCCCAGAGGATCGTCATCGTAAACATCTCTCTGCAGTAGTTTTCCTCCTTTCTTTTGGCCATGCGACATGTGGGACCTTAGTGTCCCGGCTGGCGATTGAACCCGTGCCCCCTCGGTGGAAGTACAGAGTCTTAACCCCTGGACCACCAGTGAATTCCCTGTCAGTAGTTTTTTGTGGTAAAGAGGTACCAGTCCACCTGGGTAATTTATTCTATAGGCAACTATCTTGATATTATGTCCTTTTGAAATTTTTAACATTCAGAGTTTTAAGATAGAAGGTTTCAGTGTCAAAATAAGTTGAATGTTACCCTGCTTTGTGAGAGCTTAGAGTCACAGCTCAGAAATAGCACAGTCAGACCATAAGGGTCATGCTGGAAGATCAGAAGTTCCATTTCAGTAAATGGAGAGTTCCAGAGGGTTAAGGAAGATATTTATGTGAAATGATCAACTTGAGGAATAAGTGAGGAAGACTAGGTATTAAATGTTTAAACTGGGGAGTTTGCCACCTGTTTTCCTCTTTATTGAACATTTCTTTCAGGAGGTAGAATTTAAAATACAAAAGATAACACGGCAGTCAGGGGTCAGAGATGGTCATTCCAGTGTCGTCTTTATGTTATTTTTATGTGAAATTGTACTCAGGACTCCCCTTTTTTTTTTTTTTAACAAAGGTGAGGTTTTCTGTTTTTAAGTAATTTAAAACAAAGAATTTTTATTTGTTAAGGACTAGATATCAATCTGTGTCTTTATTTTGTCTGAGATCAAAGTTGGTACCGTTGCTTTCCTCTTTTTCCCTCCCTCACTTCCTTCCTTCCCTTCCCCCTTCCTTCCTTTTGCATTGTATCCTGAGTGATAGGCATCATAACAAGGTGACCAGTGCCTTGGTTGTTAGTGGATGTTTGTGTTTTTGTTCTTAACTGCTTATGTACCTGAATGCTGGATAGCATTTAACGTGGATTCAACATTAAGTGAATTTTTTGTCTTTTTTTTCCTTTGGCAAAACCATAGTTATATGGGTAAGTCATTTAGCTTCCAGAAATGTATAAGAGGATAAGATGAAATGCTTCCTAAAGTTTGCTCTTTCATTCTACCGATACTTATGCAATCAATTCCTGTATTAAAATTCTGAGATTTCTGTCATTTAATTTTGTGATTTTTTTTTTTGAGAGAGAGCTAAATTTTCTTAGCATATTGGAGGACTGAAAAATCCGCATCTTACAAAGAATAATAATTAGGAAGTACTTGACATTAGTGTAAGCAAACACCTTGCCAGAGTTTAACAGTTAATAGCATATTTAGGTGGTTACCTTCAACTACTAATGGAGCACAACTTACGGGTTAGGGAGAGGTGTTTTATGCTTTCCCCTTAATTTGAGCAGGCTAATTGGGTAGAGTGTGTACTAATTTTGTTCCATTTCTATTTTGCAATTGTCAGATGTCATTAACTGGCAGTGTAAGGCAATTGGGTCATCTACTTTGGGTTTGTGAAATAAGGTAATGGGAATAGATAATGAATGAATTTCCTTAATATTTTTTTCATTTTCTGTGTGATTATTATTTTATAGGATAAAATTTATCATATATGTGTGAATTTTTAGATGCTGTTTGTAGCTGTATCAGTGTTTTTTATCTTTTATTTTAAAATGTATAATGCAGTATGCTGCTGCTGCTGCTTCTGCTAAGTCGCTTCAGTCGTGTCCGACTCTGTGCGACCCCATAGACAGAAGCCCACCAGGCTCCCCCGTCTCTGGGATTCTCCAGGCAAGAACACTGGAGTGGGTTGCCATTTCCTTCTCCAATGCATGAAAGTGAAAAGTGAAAGTGAAGTCGCTCACTGAGTGTCCGACTCTTAGCGTCCCCATGGACTGCAGCCCACCAGGTTCCTCCTTCCATGGGATTTTCCAGGCAAGAGTACTGGAGTGGGGTGCCATTGCCTTCTCCATAATGCAGTATACTTGAAAAATTTTTATCCACTTAAGTGATGGATTTTCCCTAAATCACCTTTGTCTGTTTTCCTTAGTAAGCAAATACATATTTGGAGATCTTAAACTGGGGTTTGGAGTGAAGCCTGTTGCTGTATCAGGAAAATACCAATAACTTTCCTATTCTTGTGCAAAAACTAACAGACCCTTTTTACTTCTTTGACCTTGGACTTCTATATGTCCTGCCAGCAGAGGTCACCAGTTTTAACACCTGGTGAGAGATGTTTTGTGTGTACTGTTTCTATGCAGATTTTGTTTAGATTTGATGTTTATAACTTTCTAGTACTTTTAAGATCTTCTCAAAGATACATTTAAATGAAAAAACATGGAGGCAGAAAAGATCTTGTATAGTTCTCTGCCATGTTAGCATATCAAGAGGGAGAGGAATGGGAAGGACACACAGGATGGAGTGTGCATGTATGCTTGTGTGTGTCGTATGTAAGCTTACGTGTCCCATGTGACTCCAGCAGGATACACAGGAGACCAGTGACAGGGTTTGGGGAGTGGGGTTGAGGTGGGGAGATCATGTGGCCAGATGTGGGAAAGGTTTATGTTCATCTGTAGAACTGCTTGAATTTTGCTATGTTAGTATTACCATTTCAAAAAAAGGAGCAGTTGTGAAAGAGCAAGACATCCAGTTAAGAATTCTTAATCTTCTAGTTCTTTCAGTTTGAACTGTCAGAAGAAGACAGAAAACTGCTCATTTCTTCCATGCATTCCAGTCAGTTCTTAAAGAGCTGGAACTGTATATATTTTTGCAAAAACTTATTTTTATTTTTCAGATTTGTTGGCAGAATTAGTCACTGAATATGCTTAAAACGTGTTATTTCTGTGTCATGATTGGGTCATAGGACCAGTGGAATTGTTTAGTGATAGCAAACTGATGATTTTCGAGTTGTGTCCATGGTTGATAATTTGAAATTAACTCGATTCAAAGAGATGTTGGCTACATCAGTGTTGCCTGATTTCAAAAGTGTTGTTTTGTCAGGGCTTTGGAAATTGGGTGAAAGTGGAAGTTCTCATAGTTTAGTAGTTAATTTCAGTAATTATGATAGTCTGTGGTATAATGGGATTTGTGGAATTGTAGACTGTGATATTGCATGGATTCTAACATTGTGAGTTTGGATAAATATTGACTCCAAGGAGATAGATGTATTAGATCTTGATGCTATTTTGGGTTGCAATTGGTGTCACTTATAATTGTGTCAGTTGTAGTTGTTCATTGGTTGTTTACCAGTAGAGAGTCTTGCCTTGTTTTGTGCTCATAGTTTTCAACTTAAGCTAGAACAACCTCTGAGAGGATGGGATCTGTTCATGTGCATCACGTTCTGCTCTGTGACCTGATGCCACCCTTTCCTGAGGGCCGGTCCTCTGTCTTCAGCAGTGAGAGGCCTAGGTAGGCTCTGTGTCTGATCTTTGGCAGCAAACTCTTTCTGCGGGGTGTTACTGTGGCAAAAAGCTCAGGCTCTGGAGCTCAGTGTTCCTGGTTTGAATCCTGTCACTCCAGCTTATTGACCCTGGCTGGGCATAGTCTGTAGGGTCGCAAAGAGTCAGACAGGACTGAAGCGACTCAGCACAGCACACAGCACCCCAGCTATCAGTTGTATGGCTTTGGAAAGTTATGTAACCACTCCAGTTGGTTTCCACTCTGACAAATGGGATTTTTTCTCTGTAGAGCAATTGTGAGGAGTGAAATGTGAAGGCAGTTGTCATGGGGCCAGCCTATAGGATGTACTCAAATAAATGCTAGCTACTGCTTGGCGCTTTTGTTAGCTGCAACAGCAACAGCTGAGGAAAGAGGCAGAAAAGTGACACTCTCCTGTAAACTGTCGTGGCTTTCTGTGGCAGCTGCAGAGAATGGGATGGTTAACAGGTCCAGTTCAGAGAGCTACGGCTGGATTCGGCGACTGAGCTTTTGTTGCTCACTCTAAAATGAGGATGTGTGTTGTGGAGCTTTGTTGTGTCTCTAATACATATGCTGTTTTACAGTGATGTTGTGGTGTTTTGCATTGAATTTGGCCACTTCTTGATAAGATGCATCAAGAGAAAACAAAGTTCCTACCTTTTGAAAACAGGAAGATCTTCCTGCTTTTTTGGGGTGGAATCACTCTTCTTTTTCTCCAGTCTGGGAGATCCAGCAGTGCTCTGGCTCTCAGTGGACACTGCTTGGATGATCAGTCCTTTCCAATACTAGTGTTACACAGTTTGCAAACTTGGAATTGGACTTTCACTAAGAAATACATGAGTGTTTTACATGAGTATTTTATAGGTAACACAGGGTGTGTATGGGTGTAAAAAGTTTTCAGGAAATTGTGCTTGCTTTAATATGTGGTACGCACTCGTTTTCTACACTCTTTCATTTATAAACATGCTTTTATAAACTTGTAAGCTGATTTTATTTTACAAGAAATAATTTCATTATTCACTGAAGTTAGAATCATTACTCAAAAATCAGAAGCAAAGCAATCCTCTGAATCGTAGGGCGTAGATAATTGCAGTTATTGGTGCTCGTGTCTTTAGGTAGTATTCTGAGGCTCTGTTAGGATTCTGAAATTCTGATGCCCCAATTTTTGTAACGTATACATGCAAATCGTAAGGAATTTTGGTTGCTAATAAATGTGAATATGAAAGACTTTTTTAGGGGTAATCTGCAAACAGCTCTGGATTAAGAACCCTGGGTGCATCTCATAAGAGAGTTAATTATTAACAGGGGAGTAACCATCATACCAAGTTTCTTACATCTCATCAGGAAGGAAATATGGGTAATTGTTTTGTACTATTTAAAACTAACATATCTTAACATATTGGCCACCTAAAGTTACACGGTTTGATTGAAGATTAAGCTTCCTTCTGTGGCATCCTTCAATTAACATCCTGGCCTGTGCCCACCGGTCATCTGTTTCTGGCACACGCCTCTATTTGACTGTTAATTGTTGATTAACACTCTCTCAGTGCGCATGGCCTTCCTTGAAGTCAGTTGCATTTCACTCATCTTTTCCTCAGCACCTGTCCAGTTCCTTGCACAGGGTAGACGTTGCATTCATGTTGATCTGAATCCATGAAGCTCTCTGAGAGAGGTACAGGTTTTCCAGTGTAAACCCTGACTTCTGAGACAGTGATTCAGATATGCAGAAGTAGAAAAGGGATCTATCCATTTTCACCAATTCATTGACTTTTGGATTTGTGTTCTTACTCTAAGACTTGTGAGGGTCTGCTGGATGATCTAACATCCTGTTTTTGGTGTCTTACAGAGACAATGAACGTGATCAAAACCTGGATTAGAAGAAACAAAGGCCTTGACCTGACATTAGCAGTTAGACTTGGCTTTGGGATGTTTTGTGGACTTGTCCACATGGTCATGGCTCCCGAGTGCTTTTCCTTGGTCTCCCCGCCACCCCTCATTGGGACTTTTACCTGATACTGAGGATGCCTTTCTTGCTTGACCTCCTGGTGTGTGTGTTCAGTCAGTACACCTACTGATGTCTCCCCTTTGACCGAGGCCTTCCCTTATGGCTTAGCACACTCCATGCCCCGTGTCTCTTTAAAGCAGGCATTGCAGTGCAAGTGACTCTGTGGCCCAAACTGGGTCTTAATTCTGACCTCTTCTTCTGGTCTACAGCTGTCTACATTCTAACATGAGGTTACCCTATACTTTTTTCCTGAGTTTCTGTTACTGAGTGTAGACTGGCAGTGGCATTACATTCTCATTTGGTGATGAGACAGAGATGGAAGATTGAGGAGAATCAGAGATGGAAGAAATAGGACTGGGTATGGTAATATCCAGTTGTTAGGGTGTCCTGGAGCAACATCCTCTGCCTCTAGCTGCTGTTGATAATGTCCAGGATAATCTGAGACACTGGGTGTTGGAGTGGAGTTTGGAGATAAGCAATCTTGGTAGATGTGTCTGTTATCATTTGAAGCCTTCCACAGTGGAGGATGCCCCCCTGCCCACTCCCAGCTTTCAGTTCAGTTCAGTTCATTTCAGTCGCTCAGTCGTGTCCGACTCTTTGCGACCCCATGAATCGCAGCAGAGATGGATGTTTGGTTCAGATATTTTGGGATTTGATGACAAGACCTTGTCCACCTTGCCTTTCCCCTTTATGATGATGTGTTCAGCTGTATTCCCTTTTTATACTGAAGATAGCTTTCAGTTCAGTTCAGTTCATTTCAGTCGCTCAGTCGTGTCCGACTCTTTGCGACCCCATGAATCGCAGCACGCCAGGCCTCCCTGTCCATCACCATCTCCCGGAGTTCACTCAGACTCACGTCCATCGAGTCCATGATGCCATCCAGCCATCTCATCCTCGGTCGTCCCCTTCTCCTCCCGCCCCCAATCCCTCCCAGCATCAGAGTCTTTTCCAATGAGTCAACTCTTCGCATGAGGTGGCCAAAGTACTGGAGTTTCAGCTTTAGCATCATTCCTTCCAAAGATATCCCAGGGTTGATCTCCTTCAGAATGGACTGGTTGGATCTCCTTGCAGTCCAAGGGACTCTCAAGAGTCTTCTCCAACACCACAGTTCAAAAGCATCGATTCTTCGGCGCTCAGCTTTCTTCACAGTCCAGCTTTCACATCCATACATGACCACAGGAAAAACCAAAGCCTTGACTAGGCGGACCTTAGTCGGCAAAGTAATGTCTCTGCTTTTGAATATACTATCCAGGTTGGTCATAACTAAACACACTATAGAACTAACATAATGAGAACAATAAAACTTACAAACAAAAGAGATCAGTTTATCACCAACATATAATAGAAAGAGAAGTGCTCTAATGTTGATAAGAAAAATTCTAATTTTGATGACAAGACATAGAATGATTGGCAATCAGTTGAAAGAGAACTAAATAACATTGGAGATCATCTTCCTCCTTCACTAAAAAGAGATACAGACACCAAGCAAGGTAGTAAGTACAACAGAAAATCCCAATACAAAAATGGCTACCAAAGTAATTTTTTAAAGGGTTTTGATCTTCATAGTGAAGAAATAAAAAATAAGATAGCATTTTATTCACCAAGGGCTTCCCTGGTGGCTCAGATCGTAAAGAATCTGCCTGCAAAGCAGGAGACCTAGGTTCATCTCTGGGTTGGGCAGATTCCCTGGAAAAAAGGAATGTTTACTCACTCCAGTATTCTTGCCTGGAGAATCTCATGGATAGAGGAGCCTAGCAGGCTGCAATCCATGGGATCTCAAAAAGTCAAACACAAGCTGAGTGACTAACACTTTCGCTTTTCTCTCTTTACTCACCAAATTGAGGATTTTTTTTTTTTTTGGATGAAACAATATTAAATGCAAAGAAACAGGGCTACCCTGCTCTCCTCCTCCCAAACATTCATTTTTCTCAATACTTTGCTCATATTTACCCAATATAAAATAAGCACTAAATAAATACTTGTTGAGTGAATCAATAGGTGTTGCAAATAAATATCCATTCACTATGGGGGTAGCTTGACAACAGGTATTCAATTGCTTAAAAATGCATTTAAGACAATAATTCTGTACCTAAGAATCGGAGCTAAAGATATAATCAAATATCTTACAAATATTAATCTCTAAGAATGTTCACCACAGCACTTTATATAGTAAAATAATTGGAAAATAAAGTGTTCAGTAAAATGGGTTAATAAAATAATTACTGTAAAAGCATATATCATAATTCCATTTAAGCATTTATAAATTATAAGATCGATGAATGTTCACAATATATTATAAAGTGGAAAAACATAACAGAAATATATGACAATATGTCCTCAATCTTTTGGGCATCCCTGGTGGCCCAATGGTAAATAATATGCCTGCCAATGCTGGATAGAAAGGTTCGATTCCTGGGTGGGGAAGACCCCCTGAAGGAGGAAAAGGCAACCCACTCCAGTATTCCTGC
Source organism: Oreotragus oreotragus (assembly GCA_006410675.1). Taxonomy (NCBI): domain Eukaryota; kingdom Metazoa; phylum Chordata; class Mammalia; order Artiodactyla; family Bovidae; genus Oreotragus; species Oreotragus oreotragus. The sequence goes on along the minus strand of SJYX01003054.1, from coordinate 168,385 downwards.
CTCAGAAATCCCATGAACAGAGGAACCTGGTGGGCTACAGTCCACAGGGTTGCAAAAAGTCAGACACTATTTGGTGACTAAATAGCAAAAACTTCAATCTTTTAAAAGCTAAATGGATATGGATAGATATGAATATAACTTTACAGAGCTAGAAATGTGCTTTGTGCTTTTATATATTTTCCAGTTTCTACAATGAAGACTACCTCTTTTTAATAAGGAAAAATGTTATTACAGGATATGGTAAAAATAACAAATGCAAAGCTTTTGAAGCAAAATAAAACAGAGCAAGCATCTAAGCAACTTCTTTTCACAGATGAGAAACTTGAGGCCTAATGGTAAAGTTACTTAATCTTCCAAATCCATACACCTCATCAGCGAGGCAATAAGGACTCTAACCCAAATGTCCCAAACGCTATGCAGTAAACACAGGTTAAGATTCCTCAAAATGTTGGCTGACAAACATTTTAAATATACCAGTGATGGCCTCTGAGGCTTCTGAGATGGCTCAATGGTAAAGAACACACCTGCCAATGCAGGAGATGTGGGTTTCATCCCTGTGTTGGGAAGATCCCCTGGAGAAGGAAATGGCAACCCCCTTCCAGTATTCTTGCCTGGAGAATTCCGTGGATGGAGAAGCCTGGTGGACTAAAGTCCATAGAAAGCCATGTACGAAAGTGAACAATTCAAAGATTAAAGGTAAAAATGAGTGCCTTTAATGAGTTCCCATTAAATTAAAATACTGTACATATATATGGTTTTTTTTAAATCCTCAGAGTTCAGAATTTTCTATTAGAGTAATTTAAAATTTTTTTCTAAGGATGGAATTTTCTAAGGATGTTTGTTTTAACACAGATGGGCATAATAATGTGTGTTAAGGCAGAAAAAGCAATAAACCTTTGGGCAATCCATTTAAAAGGCAAAATAAAATCCAATTCCACTGAACAAGTAGCATTATTGCCTTAATTATGCATCCGCAGAATAACTAGGCCAACAGGGGCTATTAATTAGGTGAAATGTCAACTTGAATCTTTGAGAGGTGTTGAACTTACAACGAACAAATCCATCCTTTAAGTGATGCGGAAAAAAATTTAACAATGTAATGAGAAGAATAAATTCAGAGGTCACTTTATCTTCCAGTCACTTAGCAACTGAATTGGAGTGAAGAGGGCAAGAGGGAAATGATTTGTAAAAATAATTAACCATAAACTCTGAAGCAGAGATTAGTACTGAGGAAGCAGTTTTTACCCAGGGCTTCAAGCCAACTCTCCTAGTAGAAACATATTTATTTATTGTCACACAAAGCCCCAGAGATAAGGCTTACCACCCTTTCTTTTTATCCATACATCCCTCTGTCCCCGCCAACTTCTTTCTACTGCTCTACTTCACACACACACACACACACACACACACGCAAAACTAAAGCCATGTTCTTTGTCTTCTTCACGCCCTCTTTCCACCTCGGGTTTACAGGACAGATTCCTCTGACTAGCCTCTTGCTGCAGGCACAATTAGCACACATCCTATCTCGCACAGCCAAATCTTTTTAAATTCTAAAGTAAAGCACAGCGCAGATAGACTTAGCATCAAACAGTGAAGTCAGAAAGAGAAAAATAAATATCATATACTAAGTTGCTCCATGAGTGTCCTACTCTTTGAGACCCTATGGACCTTAGCCCACTAGACTCCTTGTCCATGGAATTTCCTAAGCAAGAACACTGGGGTGGGTTGCCATTTCCTTCTCCAGGGGATCTTCCCGACCCAGGGACTGAACCCACTTCTCCTATGTCTCCTGCATTGGCACCGGGGAAGCACATACGTGGAATCTGGAAAAATGATGCAGACAGACGTAGAGAACAGATATATGGATACCAAGGTGGTGAGAGGAACTGGGAGATTCAGACTGACAGATATACACTTTTGATACTATGTACAAAATAAATAACTAATGAGAAGTACTGTGTATCACAGGGAACTCTACTTAACGCACAGTGGTGACCTAAATGGGAAAGAAATCCAAAAAAGATGGAATATATGTATACCTATAGCTGATTTACTTTGCAGTACAGTAAAAACACAATATTTTAAAGCAACTATATTGCAGCTATACTTTGGCTACCTGATGCGAAAAACTGACTCATTGGAAAAGATGCCAGGCAACATTGAAGGCAGGAGGAGAATGGGGACGAAAGAGGATGAGATGGTTAGACGGCATCACCAACTTGATGGATGTGAGTTTGAGCAAGCTTCGGGAGTTGGGGATGGACAGGGAAGCCTGGCATGCTGCAATCCTTGGGATCGCAAAGAGTCGGACATGACTGAGCAACTGAACTGACTGATAGTGCAGTGAAAATTAATTTAAAATATAAACCAAAAATTTAAGGAATAAAAAATGTAAACAGCTATTCATTTTATTTAGTAACATATTTCTTTATATTAAAGAAAGAAAAGGAAGATACTTGGGATATGACCAACACAAACTTGTATCACAACCCATTTATTACAGCAGATTAAATCATAAATTCACATGAGATCAAATATTCCCTCAATTTATTCTTTTAAATTAATTTCTTAAAGTGTGTATTTTAAAAGTATGTTTCTTATAAACATAATGTGTGTGCTTCGTCATTCAGTTGTGCCTGACTCTTGCAACCCCATGACTGTAGCCCATCAGGCTCCTCAGTCCATGGAATTTTTCAGGCAAGACTCCTGGAGTGGATTGCTATTTCCTCCTCCAAGTATAAGAATAATATGTCTGTAATTTTAGGAAATGTAGTAATATACAGTGATATTGTCTTGTGGTTATTACAAAGATTGCAGCAGGTTTAACCAAATAATCCTTAACCTTTTAGAAAAAAGTATTTTCTTTAATAATAATTAAATTAGGAGACAATTTGAAGATTTTTTTCTTTAGATAATTATTTCATAGAAAAATATTTTATATTCTTTAAGTAGAATATTTATTTTCTCGCATTGAAATTGTTTTAATTACCTGCTAGTATAACCCATCGGAGAAGGCAATGGCACCCCACTCCAGTACTCTTGCCTGCAAAATCCCATGGACAGAGGAGCCTGGTAGGCTGCAGTCCATGGGGTCGCTAAGAGTCGGACATGACTGAGCGGCTTCACTTTCACTTTTCACTTTCATGCCTTGGAGAAGGAAATGGCAACTCACTCCAGTGTTCTTGCCTGGAGAATCCCAGGGACAGGGGAGTCTGGTGGGCTGCTGTATATGGGAATATTTTATTTTCTTCTTTTATATATATTGATCATATTATTAACCGGTTAGTATTTAGAAGCAAATGTATGTATACATATTAAACTCCATTTGAGTTTAAAGTTAGAAAAGCAAGTTCAAAATTTTACAATTACTTCTGAATAAAAAACAGTAGGTAATGTTTCTTCTAGTGACGTTATCAACCTAGTATATTGTATTTGTTATGGCATTTCTATTTAGGATTCTAATGTTTGGATCAAGGCAAATATCTCTCTTTTTGTTTATTTTACCTAATTTATTTCTGTCTTAATCTCCAGGCTCTCTATAACCTTTGAATATGGTCATAGATTCAGTTGTATCTTAATTATCTGACAACATAAGGTACTTGTGAAGGAACAATTTGATATGCCTAAGGATTAGCATTTTGTGCCACTTTCCTCTCGATTGAACATGTTTAAGAAAGTTCTCCCTTTCCTTGACTTAAAAGCAGACCTTGGCTAGCTCTGCTGGGATAGAGACCACTGAGGAAAAGGGGACAGGGAGACACCAACTGCCTGCAGCGTTCACACTCCAAGGAAAAGTCTAGAACATTCTTGATAATCTATTGCTATATGGATAATGAGATACTATTATTGCACAAAGAATTTGCATTTATTTCAGATAAACTTAAAGACTTTGTAGAGAATCATTTTATCTAAACTATTTCACAAACCAAAGTTGAAAAGACAGGGTAAAAAAAACTTGGTAGAGAAATTTAGCCAAAATGATTTATCAAGTTTCTTACTGCATAATATATCACTCCAAAGTCAACTGCATGAGACTGTCCTTGTAAGTAACTCAATGGGAGACACTTCAAAGCTTGCCTTAATCATGATCATTCGAAAAAACTGGGTAAAAAATGCATGAAAAAGTACAGAAATGGCCCAAATGGGGCAAACAAAACAAAATAAAAAACCAACATAAACCAATCTGCATAAAGACACACACACACTGGTGTCTAAATATATATGTGTGTGCTCAGTCATGTCCAACTCTTTGTGACCCCATGAACTGTGTCAGGCTCCTGTGTCCATGGGACTCTCTGTGCAAGAATACTAGAGTGGGTTGCCATTTCCTCCTCCAGGGGATCTTCCCAACCCAAGGACTGAACCCGTGTCTCCTGCATTGGCAGGTGGATTCTTAATCACTGAGCCACTTTAAACCTGCCTAAAATCTTTCTGCTAGCCTATAATTCTAAAATAATGAAAACTTGCTGAATTTTGAATAATCTGTACTTTACCTTTTTCCTGTGGTGTTCTAGAGAGTACACAATCCCTTTTGCTTCTGAAAACTGTATCATTTTATCACTGAGTATTTCTGGTTGTTGAGAATGAATCATACCACTTTCTTCAGAGGACCAGATCTAAGGCTAGTCTTAAAGTCATGATCCAAAGTTCTTGACAGAAATTTGATTTTCATTCTCCTCTGCTTTAATAATACCCTGCAGGGTATACACCTCACGTAAGCTGTTGCCATTTCTGTGGAGAAGAGTAAGGAAGAACGATAGGCGAGGAGACCACTGGGGATGGTGAAAACGCACGGCTGTTGGAGCGTTAGAGGTTTTGAGTAAAACCCCCTTTACGGAGGAGCATATCTCAGTATTTCAACCCAGTTAATCCCATTAAGCCTTTGTACATATGCAGAGATTTCCCAACTTTTGAGTACTAAAGCAGGAGCTTTCTGCAACAATCTTCCTTGGGAGCTCCCCTACTTCCTTAGCAAGATGCCCGCTGAATGTTAAGCATAGGAAGAAAGCTCTCCGGAGAGTGCAGGAGAAGAGAACCTTTGTTAACTTGAATCCTCTTGTGTTGGAGTCATTTCGCTGTTTGAGGGGATAGAAAGCAAGCCCATCAAGGATCAGCTGGGCCTCCATTCCTCGATCCCAGCTCCTCCTACTCACAGTAGCAGCCCAGCAGATATCTTCAGCATTCTTACACAATGTGTTGATTTTTAGGAATTAAGTTATCACTATCTTCTGAGGTCAGCACAAATTCATTTGCTTCTCCCTAATATTTCAGTCTCCTCTTCAAAGTTTAATGCTTTTTGATCACTATTTCATAACAGAAATTCTTTCTTCCCTTGGATATGCTCTTATTAAATTACCCTTCATTTTCTCAGCTTGGTTCTTCCTTCTCCCTCTTCTCATGCATATGCTTCTCATGGATGCATAACCTCTTCTCTTTTATTCCTACACTAGCCTTTATAGCCTCATCCACACCGAGGAATTCAGCTTTCTCCATTTGCTGATGATACCCATCTCTAAGGACACTCTGGACCTCTCCTGAAACTCCACCTTCCTTTGTCCTCTTTACAAGTCCTTGGGAGCTCCCCTACTTCCTTAGCAAGATGCCCGCTGAATGTTAAGCATAGGAAGAAAGCTCTCCGGAGAGTGCAGGAGAAGAGAACCTTTGTTAACTTGAATCCTCTTGTGTTGGAGTCATTTCGCTGTTTGAGGGGATAGAAAGCAAGCCCATCAAGGATCAGCTGGGCCTCCATTCCTCGATCCCAGCTCCTCCTACTCACAGTAGCAGCCCAGCAGATATCTTCAGCATTCTTACACAATGTGTTGATTTTTAGGAATTAAGTTATCACTATCTTCTGAGGTCAGCACAAATTCATTTGCTTCTCCCTAATATTTCAGTCTCCTCTTCAAAGTTTAATGCTTTTTGATCACTATTTCATAACAGAAATTCTTTCTTCCCTTGGATATGCTCTTATTAAATTACCCTTCATTTTCTCAGCTTGGTTCTTCCTTCTCCCTCTTCTCATGCATATGCTTCTCATGGATGCATAACCTCTTCTCTTTTATTCCTACACTAGCCTTTATAGCCTCATCCACACCGAGGAATTCAGCTTTCTCCATTTGCTGATGATACCCATCTCTAAGGACACTCTGGACCTCTCCTGAAACTCCACCTTCCTTTGTCCTCTTTACAAGTCCTTGGGAGCTCCCCTACTTCCTTAGCAAGATGCCCGCTGAATGTTAAGCATAGGAAGAAAGCTCTCCGGAGAGTGCAGGAGAAGAGAACCTGGAGTGGGTTGCCATTTCCTTCTCCAGGGGATATTCCCGACCCAGGGATCAAACCTGGTCTCCCGCATTGGAGGCAGATGCTTTAACCTCTGAGCCACCAGGGAAAATGCAAATTCTTAGGCCCCACCTCACGCTCACTGACTCAGAAACTCTGGGGTGGTGGGAGACCATCTGTGGTTTAACCGGGCCTCCTGGTGATTCTAGTGCACACTCAAGTGTGAGAACCACCATGGCAGGGCATGCCCTAAAAGCAAAGCTATGTGGTAGGGCCTGTGGATGTTCAATCTGCAAAGTAATAATAGAACAATCTCAGTTTGCATGAAAAAGTACAGAAATGGCCCAAATGGGGCAAACAAAACAAAATAAAAAACCAACATAAACCAACTACTACTTGATTATCGAATTCACCCAGAACCAAACTAAATTCATTCTCTTTCCTGGGAATTAGATTTGTCCTCTCGACAAACTCAGTATTTTTAACGGAACCGGCATTCTTATCTAACTAGGTAAGAAAAAAGAAATGCATGAAGATATCCCGTAATTCGTGTTTTTCCTTAGCCCTCACTTTCAGTGCATTCATTAATTCATAAAATATCTTATATTGAGTAGCTGCCAGATGAAGGCACTGGGTCAGTGCTGGACATTGAAGACTTAGTCTTTTCTTTCTAGAAGGTAAAAACATCTTGTTTCTTAATATTTTATTCTTCCTTTCTGTTTCCACCATTAACATAGTTTGGAGTAGCCTCTCTTTCCATTGGGACTATTTCAATTGACTCTTGTTTTGATTTTCCTGTTTCCAGAATCTTCTCCAAGTAGCCCTATACCTTGGTGCTAGATAAATTTTCCTAGGTCACAGCACTCATATCAGTGTGATCCCTTCATCAAAAACTTCCAATTTTCCCTTAACCTCTCCACCCCTGCAAGGCCCACTTGATCACCCTTGTCAAATTTTTCTAGGGAAAAACCTGTTACCATCTCTCCTGATACTCTGGAAGACACTGTATCTTCTCTGAAAAGACTTTTGCCTTTAAAATAAACTCACTGGGCTGAAAAAGAGTCTTTTGTGACCCAAAATAAAATGAAACTTCCTGTCTGGCAAAAAACAAACAAACAAACAAGAGTATTCCAGACTAAGAACTGCTTCAATACCAATAAGAGCTTTCTCACAAAATGAGATAGATCAGATTATGTCTTTCAGAAACATATATTATGTAAACCAAACAGAGTAATTAATCACTAGTAATTACAAACATACTGGTAGAAAGTAGAAATACATTTTGAGACTAGCTCTTCCACTGACTAGTTGTGGGTGACCCTGGATTACTTCCAGCTTGGATATTCTAAGACTCTGTTTAAAATAGCATTCAGTTTTCTTTGATTCACTCATACATAGATACAGCACTACATAAAGCCCTAGGAATTCACCAGTGAATGCAACAGACATAACCAAGCTTTCTCGGTTGGTTTTTCTTTGTTGGTTTTCTTTATTTTTCTTTGTTGGTCCAAATCCTGGCTAGTTTCAAAGACAAAGTCAGACGGTAAAACTGAAGATTTGCCTTAAGACTAAAGATTCATTTTTTCTGAGGCACTATAACAGACTAAGATTGGCTTTCCAAGAGATTAAAAATGGGGTCTAATGAGATGAAAGATTTGGGGAAAATGAATACTCAGCTCCCTAAAGATAAAGTGAGAGACAAAAAATTTTGCACTGGAAGAAGAGCAAAATTCATCTTCTTTTGGTTTGTTTAGTAAGGAACAGAATGCTGCTGCTGCTAAGTCACTTCAGTCGTGTCTGACTCTGTGTGACCCCATAGACGGCAGCCCACCAGGCTCCCCCATCCCTGGGATTCTCCAGGCAAGAATACTGGAGTGGGTTGCCATGTCCTTCTCCAATGCATGAAAGAGAAAAGTGAAAGTGAAGTCGCTCAGTCTGTCCGACTGTTAGCGACCCCATGGACTGCAGCCCACCAGGCTCCTCCGTCCATGGGATTTTCCAGGCAAGAGTACTGGGGTGGGGTGCCATTGCCTTCCCCGAAGGAACAGAATAGTGGTTTTGAATTTTGGGATTCCTAGGACTTTTAATTTTATTTTTTTGCCATGAAGGGAGAAAGTTTCGATTTTAGGAAATAAAAACAGTGGAAAATCCATGAGCTCTAGGATGAGAGAACCTGACTTGAAGATCCAGTTCTATTATTCAGTAGTTGTGGAACACTGAGAAAGTCACTTATCATCCCTGGGCTTGAGTTGATTAATTTGTGGCAATAATAACAACTAACATATAAGTTCATATTATGAGTCAAGTGTTATTCTAAGCACACTTTACACACATTATCTCTTTAATTCTGTGAAAGTCCAATGAGAAAGGATGACTTTTTTAATGTGGTTAAAAAAAAAAAGCACACAACATAAAATTTACAATCTTAACCATTTTTAGGTGTACAGTAATTTTAGTGTTTTCTATATGAACACTGCTGTACAGCAGATCTCTAGAACATTTTCATCTTGCAGAACTGAAATGCTGTTTATTAAACAGCTTTTCATGTTCTCCTCTAGGCCTTGAAATCAGCATTCTACTTTCTGTTTCTATGAGTTTGACTCTAGGTGCCTCACATAAGTGGAATCATACAGTCTTTATCTTTTTATGATTGGCTTATTTCACTTGGTATAATGTCTTCAGGGTTCATCTATTTTATACCTTATGACAAGATTTCCTTTTATAAGACAGAAAAGTATTCCACTCAATATATGTGTCACATTTTCTTTTCACCTATTGGTGAACATTTAGTTTGCTTTTTTCACCTCTTCTATTGTGAATAATGCTGCAGTGAACATGGGTGTGCAAGTATCTCCTGGGGATCCATTTTCAGTTCTTTTGGCTATATGTGAAGAAGAGGAATTGCTAGATCGTATGGCAATTATATTTTAATTTTTTTAGGAAATGCCATACTATTTTCCATAGCAGCTGCACCATTTTACATCCTACTAACAGTGCTTAAGTGTTCCAATTTCTCTAAATCCTTACCAACACTTGTTATTTTTTATTTTATTGTTTTGATAATGGTTATCTTAATAGGTTCAAGGTGATAATATCTCATTTTGGTTTTAACATGAATTTCCCTGATGATTAGTGCTGTTGAGCATTTTTCCATGTGCTGATTGGACACTTGTATACCGTCTTTGGAAAAATGTCTATTCAAGTCCTTCGTCACTTTTTAATCTAGTGGGTTATTTGTTTTGTTGTTGCAGTTGAGTAGTAGGAGTTTTTGATATATTTTGGATATATAGCTCAGAACATTTTACTGTTGGTTCTATGGGGAAATGTCCCTCATTTGAATCCACTCATTTATAAACTTACTTGTTAGTAAACTGATGATAATTTATCCTAAGATGCAACATGTCACTTCATAAAAGCAGATCAGACAGAAAAGACAGAACAGTGAGAACTCAGACAGAACATAATCGTCATTTTCATTTACATCCTTGCAGGGACACTTATGAAAGAAAAAAAAAATCTCTCTTGAATGCAAAAGACAGCAGATGTGCTTCTAGAGTCTTGTGTTCCGGGAAGAGAATGACTTTCAGCCGTAATTGAATCATTTGGGGCCACACTCTGTGGGTACCCTAAGGTGATTATGCTCAGAAAGGAGGCTTTCAGAATGTCATTTAGCAAAGGAAAACATGGCTAGATACCAGTAATAAACTAATGCCCTTGAGCTACTCATTTTTTATTGCAACCTAATTGAAACGTACAAATTGCATAACGCTCCCTGCTTGTGAGGGGGGCAGGACTGAAATTCAGATGATTGATTCTGAAATTTAGCCACTAAGATAAGGTTTCTTCTTCAACAGAAAATATGTCAGTGATCTAATTTCCAAGCAGCCAAGATAAGTGGGACTGTCATTCTGTCCTCCCATTGGAAAGGTTCTTTGTCTTCACATGAAAAGAAAACTGCACAGATACATTTTTGTTCCTAAAATAGATTTCTTTTCTTTCATTCATTCATTTTTTAAAAAGTTATTTAAAGAATAGATTAACTGTGTTAAACTCAAGGGGCCAGATTCTATGTTTAAATGCACACTCGTGGTTACTGCATGCAGCAGAAGAGAGATACGGCCTAAGGACAGCAATTACATTTTATTTGCTATACAAGTGGGGATATTTGGAAGATGCAGGAAGCGGGAAGGGAAGGCCTATTATCCAGAGGAACAACACAAAGAATAAACTCAAGCTTGGCAAGTTCTTAAAAATTATCATTCCTTTTGTGTGCATGTTGGTAGAAAGGAAACTATACTAGTAGATATAAAGGCTTTGTCCTTCTGAAGCAGAAGAGAATAAATCCCAGGGTTACAGTTTAAGACAGAGCATCAACACGAATCAAGAGGAAGTGACTGAAGACAAATAAGTGTCTGTCTTATTTCACAAACGAGAAATACAGAGGAGTTATCGTGCTAGCATTTGATAAAACATGACCTATTCATTCACTTTGTTTGTACCTAATGCACCCAGAAACACGCATATGGATCTCTACTCAACATTGACTGGAATGTATCAGAGATCATGAGGTTCTTATGTCTATGCCTTTGTCTAAGTCTGTATGTCTATGAGCACAAAAGCATCTCCCAAAACTGCAGATTTATTTTAACAAACACATCTGTCTAAATTTTTGTTTCGTATCTCAATCAGTTTTACACCTCAATCACCACCTTTTTTTTTTATTTTATTAAATTCTACTGAGTACATATTTGTTGAGAATTTTCTGTGCATAATAGTGGGGCAGACAGGCTCAACAAAGGATCCAAAGACATAGTTTCAACCTTCACTCAGCTTATTAGACAAATAAGATAAAAATATTCATGACCATAAAACAAAAACAGATAAGGAGAGAGAGAGAATGGAACATACAGTGGGATTTCAAAGATAAGAAAGATTATATCTGTTGGCAAGACAATTAAGACTGCTTCATGGGAGAAGGGCCTCGAAGGACAGATAAAACTTCGATGAGCAATGATGAAATGATGGTGGTGTGGTTAGGCAGAGTTAGTTATAGATTGGTCCAATTTAAAGGAATGGCTGGGAAAAGGCCCAGAAGAGAATGTGCATCGTGGCTAAATTTGGCTGGAGCTGAGATGCCAGGAGGCAGAAAATTAGAATGGAAGGAAGCTCCAAGTACAGAGTCCATCCATGCTCAAGTGAGCAGGCAACAGGACAACATGAGGCATACTCTGCTCAGATGGTGGGTAAGCACGTACAAATCCAACATGAAGCCTCCACAACATTGTTTCTAAGGCAATTACTCCACACGACCAGCATCTCTCTCACTTTTTGGGGCTAGTCTTTTTATAACATTTTCCCAAAGGACTCAAGTCTTTCCTGGCGGCTCAGTCAGTAAAGAATCCACCTGAAATGCAGGAGACACAGGTTCAATCAATCACTGGGTCCAGAAGATCCCCTGGAGAAGGCATTGGCTACTCACTCCAGTGTTCTTGCCTGGAAAATCCCACGGACAGAGGAGCCTGGCGGGCTACAGTCCATGGGGTTGCAAAGAGTTGAACACGACTAATCGACTAAACCACAACCACCACCAAGGGACACAAACGTTCCACCATATATGTAACATTGCATGATGTACTCTGCATATAAGTTAAATAAGCAGTGTGGCAATATACAGCCTTGATGTACTCCTTTCCCAATTTGGAACCAGTCTGTTGTTCCAAGTCCGGTTCTAACTGTTGCTTCTTGATCGGCATACAGATTTCTCAGGAGGCAGATAAGGTGGTCTGGTATTCTCATCTCTTGAAGAATTTCCCACAGTTTGTTAGATGACACTAAAATTGAATGTCTATGACAATCCTGGGCAGGTGAAAATGTGTTAGAGATTCATGCCCTTGTCTTCACACAATAAAACCCCTGACTTTGGTCTTTAGATATAGCATCACCTCCTTTTGGGGTTAAGACTGGAATGGCAGGTTGGGAAGCAGGACCTCTGGTAGGAAGTACTGTGACCCCTATTCTACACTAATCTCACCCATTTCTCTGTTCCTCTTTTTTTTTAGGGCAGGTGAAAATGTGTTAGAGATTCATGCCTTTGTCTTCACACAATAAAACCCCTGACTTTGGTCTTTAGATATAGCATCACCTCCTTTTGGGGTCAAGACTGGAATGGCAGGTTGGGAAGCAGGACCTCTGGTAGGAAGTACTGTGACCCCTATTCTACACTAATCTCACCCATTTCTCTGTTCCTCTTTTTTTTTCTCTCTTGCTTCTTCTTCTTTGCACTCCTCTCTGCTTCTGCCTTTTCTTGCCCCCGTATTTTGTTCTCTATTCTTCCTTCCCTTCTTTCCTCATCTCTCCAATCACTTCATTTCTTCCTCACCAATACCTACTTCCTTATTAACCCAGGACATCTCAGTTACACAATATTTTAAATTATTAGTTGTATTTAATGAACAAGCTTGACGTTTCTTAGATTTTAGGGTGGGAAGTTGAACATATTATCTAGTTCTCTTTAAAATACATTTTAAATAATAAAATGTATTATTTTCTACTTTATACTTCTACTAATAATTGAGGCAGTAGTTTCTGATAAAGAAGAAAACATGAAACAGAACTCCTTGTCCTCTTGTAAGATATTGCTGATAAAGGAGGATAAATGAATACTACATTTCATAGGAAGCTATCTCAAGGGAATGTGCTTCATGCAAATTCTCATGATAAAGGTTTGACATTCTACATGGCATTAATATGATGGCTAGTTTTATAAATTAAAATGAGAAAACCAAGCTGATAACAATATGACACCATTCCCCAAATACAGGGAGGATTCAGGAGTAGGGAAATCAACACACACCCAGATATTATCACTAGCCACAGACAGCTGTCAATGAATTTCAGTCTCAACAAAACACATTATTAAATGACAGCCTGGTTGGCCAAAGAGAAATCACAACACTATTCCATACAAATTCTTATATATTCATTTTGTCATTGTTTTTCTGTCTGTAATGGATTTCTTAAAATGAAGTCAATCTATGCCCAGGATTTCTTAAGAATGAATCTCAAAAAACATTTCTTCCAAAAATCCTTCCTTGACCTTCCCCCAAGTTTCTTTCAATGATTTATTTTCTCGGCATTTCCTTAGCCACCTACAATGTGCCAGGCACTTTGCTGGTCAGTTTCCCAACTTTCATTTCTAATTGCTGTAACAAACTTGTGATACAGACATTTGAAGCACCAATTTATAAATGAGAGAATTAAAGCTCGAAGATGTGAAGCAAACTGTCTGTATCACAATGCACATAAGCAGAGCTGGTATCCAAAATCATGTTTAATTCTGATGCCAGTGTTCTTTCCACGTCCTGTACCAGTCTCACATCTCTCTTCCCAATGCCATCATAAACTGATCATCTGTCATTTTAGTATTATCTTACTGTAACTTTGCATAGCTCAATTTTGTCTTCTCATTTAGACTAATATAGTTAAAAAAGAATTTTTTTTTTCTCTAGAAAATCATACCCTTAACAGTATAAGCAGTAGACATTACTAGACATGGTTAAGGAAAATCAGCTACTTTGGGATATCGATTACCCTCCGCCCCAGCTCATATATTTCAAGCTGAAAGTTCACTATTCACTGTCTAGTAATCAGTGTTGCCTATAAAACAGAAGAGTTCAGTAGAGAGTTAAGGATGTGACATGGAATTAACAACACTTGTTTTACAAATAAAGGTAGTACAGATAAAGCCTAAGACTGCATCCTTTTAAAACCATTGCTTCATATTTCTGGGGTTCAAAACTCATCTGAAACCTTCTGAAGTCATATCTTCCAATTCTGTATACATTTTGAGATAAACCAAAATAAAAACTTTAAACTTATTCCTATTTAACTGTTTTTGACCCATTGTTCCATTCTGCTGGAATCTTTTTAAAATTCTTAGTCTGCTAATGAATACACTTACTTCCCTCGCCAGGAAGCCAGCAACCCTTGTGTAGTGCCACTTCCCTAGTCCCCATCCCTGTGGGCCCCTCAACTTGTACTCTGGAAGCACTTCTGTTATTGTTCAATAGACTGTCAGCTGCATGAGGAAAACGTTGTTGTCTGCCTTGTTTACTAGTGAATCCTGGGATCTAGCACAGGGCCTGGCATGGTGTAGAGGCTCAGTATGCTGTGAATACATGAATGAATAAATGGGGAAAATAGGAATAGGAAAGAAAGTGAAAGTGAAAGTTGCTCAGTCGTGTCCAACTCTTTGCAATCCCACGGACTACAGAATCGATGGAATTCTCTAGGCCAGAATACTGGAGTGGGTAGCCTTTCCATTTTCCAGGGGATCTTCCCAACCCAGGGATTAAGCCCAGGTCTCTTGCATTGCAGGCGGATTCTTTACCAGCCGAGCCACAAGGGAAGCCCAAGAATACTGGAGTGAGTAGCCTATCCTTTCTCCAATGGATCTTCCTGACTCAGGAACTGAACCAGAGNCAGGTCTCTTGCATTGCAGGCGGATTCTTTACCAGCCGAGCCACAAGGGAAGCCCAAGAATACTGGAGTGAGTAGCCTATCCTTTCTCCAATGGATCTTCCTGACTCAGGAACTGAACCAGAGTCTCCTGCATTGCAGGTGATTCTTTACCAACTGAGCTATCAGGGAAGCCCAATAAGGATAGGACTGAGACAGAAAGGGAAGGAAGGCATCCTAGAGAGAGAGGGGAGGACGGGTTCACGGAACAGCAAGATGTAGAGTTTGGAATCTAAGGTGCTTTAGTTACAAGTTATGTCATAACTTCGAGCCTCATATGTTTAAGAGTAAAATGTCATAATAGCAACCTCGTGAGACTGACCTGGGAATGAAAGGAGCTATGTGTGTGTTGTGTGTGTGTGCTCGGCCGTGCCCAACTCTTTTCGACTCCATGTACTGTAGCTCGTCAGGTTCTTCTGTCCAAGGATTTCCCAGGCAAGAATACTGGAGTGGGTTGCCATTTCCTTCTCCAGAGGATCTTCCTGACCCAGGGATCAAACCTGCATCTCCTGCATCGGCATATAATGGCTCGTTACCTCTGAGTCACCTGGGAAGCTGGAAAGGAGGTATCTAGTGTTCGGAGTGNAAGAATACTGGAGTGGGTTGCCATTTCCTTCTCCAGAGGATCTTCCTGACCCAGGGATCAAACCTGCATCTCCTGCATCGGCATATAATGGCTCGTTACCTCTGAGTCACCTGGGAAGCTGGAAAGGAGGTATCTAGTGTTCGGAGTGTGACCCACTGCAGGTTGACAGGCCGCCCAGGTTTCCTTGGCTCTGTTGTCAGGGCTGCCAGTGTGATCAAACAACAAGGTTATGTGACTTTGAGCCCTCTCAGGCCCCTGGAGTCTTTGGGCCTTGTCCTCTTTGTTTTGCCTCTCTTTCCAAATGAATCACTTCATCAAAATGAAAAATCTATGAACACAGTATGCAAGGTTAGGATGATTCATCCAGCCCAGCTGTGGTCATCGTGAGAAAACCCTGTGCCTTCAGGACAGTTACAAAGACTGAATAGGTTTCTGCGGAGTTTTTGGTTTCAGTGTCATTTATTTTTGTATTTTCAAAGAGGAAGTGTACAAGACATTATTATGTCAGCAGTGGGCAAAAGGCTGGTAGACTCTTAATATGTGGACATATATGTTTACGCTTCCCAAAGCTTCTCTTTCTGTCAAAAGGTCTAACTGGCTGTTGGTATTTCTAGGTTGGGTTATTTCTTCCCTTGATGGTAAGCTTAATAAAATACATTTTCTAGTTGTAGGTGGAATTTTGAAAGCCTGTTTCTCCAAACCTCAGATTTGGCACCTTATTTTGCTTGTCAAATAAGGTTTATATTTAAAATAAATAAGTAACATCTAATCCTGGACACAGATTCAGAAGTTAATTTCTCTCCTTTTCAAAATGGACCAATTAACAAAACCCTATCTCTGCAGATTTCTGATAAAGTGTAAAAATCAAAACAAGTTGTATTCATCTTGAAAGGGTATAGCCATAATAATAATCACATATTAAATAAAGTATTCAGATCATTGCTATATTTAATATTTCCCATATGATACATGGCCCTCCCGTACCTAAAAAAGAAAACACCATCATCTCCTAATTCAATTTAGTCTGCTTAAATATATGATTTACCCAAGACTTTGAGCAGCTTTGATGTCTCAGAAGCTGCCCTTTATTTGGAATTCCCTGCCTTTAATCCCTTCTCGGTTGCCACACCCCCACGTACTGCCTATTTTTGACAAGGGGGTGACGAGAACATGGGTGAGGCTGGCTGGGGTGGCCTGAGGGCCTCAAGAGGCTCTTCCAGCAGCAGCGATAAAGGAACGCTAGACATTCCATTAGGAACACTGAAATAGCTGCATAGCAGTCCCCTGTCATTTGTTTTAACCACACTGAGTGACTAAGAAGATTTTCACTTTACAGGCTGTATTTAGTTCTCTCTTCCTCACATTTTTACATACTAAACAGCTGGTTTCAGCTTTGAATAGTTCTCACTTCATAAATCCTAATGTTTAAGGTCTATATAGAAGGTTTCTAACACACTATTGGAGCTGCCAGGAGAAAATCAATTTTGTCACTGTAAAGAGTACTGATCTAGCAGGTATGTATGTGTCTCACTTGGATCACGGGTGACTCGTTCAAAATCAAACAATGAAAGATCTCATCCAGAAGAACAGTGTCTGTGACTTTTCCCCCATCAAATGATTTAGCAATATTTTCATCTGAAAGTACTTTTCCAATTAAACTGGATTCCACACACGTCACAGAAGTTTACAGTCCTGCCAGCATGTGGTATGATTAGGACTGTAAAGGGCAGAAACGTGTTTCCTTTGTGGAGAGCACTGGCGAGACTGTCGGCTTAGAGAAGCAGGTTAGTGCCTGCCCACCTGTGCCCACTCCACTCACTAAACAGAAGGTCCGGCCCATCCTGTTCAAATTTCGCATAACTTTAGGGACACATAAAAAGGTCACCGCCAAATAGTTTTTCCATGAAGCCTAGATCACAGTGGCTTATGGTATCTCTAAGAACCAAAAAAAGAATCCTACCTTTACATTCCAGAGCACCGTATTTGCGCCCTGCCCACCCCATCTCCACAGTGCTATAGACAGCACG
This sequence comes from Oreotragus oreotragus, assembly GCA_006410675.1. Lineage (NCBI taxonomy): Eukaryota > Metazoa > Chordata > Mammalia > Artiodactyla > Bovidae > Oreotragus > Oreotragus oreotragus. The sequence continues at coordinate 150,976 of SJYX01003054.1, read as the reverse complement.
GCTTCTGGGGTCTTAAGAAGATGCCTGTGGACAGCCTGCACTTCCTAATGGATGTCTGAGACCCTAGTGGAAATACAGGTACCGTATTCCTTTTTTATGCTTCTCTTCTTATCTCACTCTTCAACTTTCCAAACTAAAGATAGATTCTAACACAAAAATCATTTAAAAAAATACTTTAAGCTGATGGACAGCATAAACATGGTTGATCATGTCCTAAGTGGGTTAGAATGTTTCATCTGGAAAGAACAGAATTATCCCAATGAACATACAGAGCTGAGGTGGAGTGCTAAATGAGTGCTCCGCCCACAACACGGGCCACAGGACTTATTTGTGACCATGATGTTGAGCATGATGTTTGGATGTAACCGAGGTGCTGGTGGGCAAGGAAGATGCTCTCCAGAAGGATGAGCGTGTGCGTCCAGCCATGAGGTCAGAGTGGTCTTCTCAGCCAGCTCTGTGGACAGGAGGCCTTGAGTGCTTCCTGGGGCCCCAGTTATGATCCACCAACATTTCAGGTAAATTCTACTGATTTATGCCAAGTGTGTCTCTGATGTGTAGGCATATCATCAAACTCCAGAATGAAACTTTCAAAACAGTAATAATCTAAAGATGATGTTTGGATTCTAACTTGACTGAAAGGAACAGAAATAAAGTTCTCCCTCCAATGGAAATGAGTTTACTGAGTGACGAACAAAACACAAAGGGTTACTTGTTAACAGGCCTGCCAGAGTCCTCAATGGAACTGCACACCCTGTCTAAGTGGGCTGCCATTGTGTGTTAGTCACTCAGTCGTGTCCAACTCTTTGCGACCCAATAGTCTAGAGCCCACGAGGCTCCTCTGCCCATGGGGTTCTCCAGGCAAGAATACTGGAATGGGTTGCCATTTCCTTCTCCATATGATCTCCCTGACCCAGGGATCGAACCCAGGTCCCTGGATTGCAGGCAGATTCTTTACCATCTAAGCCACCTGGGAAGCCCCCCTGAGTTGCTGAGAAAGCACTAATTAGTGGCCCGTCTGCTTACTTTCCCCCAAAATGACATTCATAATGATGGTCTACAAGCAACATACGGTCCTTCATAATCACCAAGGAAACAGTACATGTATTTGGGTCAGTTTTTATACTGTTGCTGCTGTTCAGTCACTCAGTCATGTCCAGCTCTGCAAGTCCATGAACTGCAGCACACCAGGCATTCTTATCCTTCACCATCTCTTGGAGCTTACTCAAACTCATGTCCATTGAGTCAGTGATGCCATCCAACCATCTCATCCTCTGTCCACTCCTCCTGCCCTCAATCTTGCCCAGCATTAGGCTCTTGTCCAATGAGTCAGCTCTTTACATCAGGTGGCCAAAGTACTGGAGTTTCAGTTTCAGCATCAGTCCTTCCAATGAATATTTGGGGTTGATTTCCTTTAGAATTGACTGGTTTGATCTCTCTTGCAGTCCAAGAGACTCTCAAGAGTCTTCTCCAACACCACTGTTCAAAAGCATCAATCCTTAGGCACTCAGCTTTCTTTATGGTCCAACTCTCACATCTGTACATGATTACTGGAAAATAGCTTTGACTATACAGACCTTTGTAGGCAAAGTAATATGTCTATGTCTATATGTATATACTTATATATTTAATTTTTACATTAAAATATAAGTATATACATATAGACATATAAGTTTGATTAACTTTATCTGATCTTTTTTCAATTGTGTTAGTTAATTAGGCCTACAGTCATACTAAAGGAGCTGAACATACACTCAACAAAAGCAAAAGGATTAATTTTCAAAATTAATTTTCAAACCTGGTTTCAGGGAGTGCCAAGGTCTGATTGCACCTTGGGCCTGTTGCCAGCCCTGAGCTGTAACTGCTCTGGTGTTTGGACCTGAACAGGTGAGGGACCTAAGAAACTCCCCTGAGTGGATGATGTATCTTTAATCAATGGTGCCCCTGCCTGTCCGGCTTCCCCAGGAAGGCTCCTGCTGGCCTGGGGAGGTGCCAAGGCTCCATTCAACAGTGCTTCCATTTTGTCAACAGGTTTCTTACAGATCACTTACAAGATCAGTCACCTTGGCTCCATACTCTTCATCTATTAACACGGTTTACTTACATTCCTTCTGAACACATTAACATTTAACCACTTTTTTAAAATGTAGGTAACATTTTTTCTTTCAGTTTTTTAAAACCTTCTACTTCTGTTCCCATGGTAATTGCAGCTTCCTAACTTTATGGATGTGAGAGTTGGACTGTGAAGAAAGCTGAGTGCTGAAGAACTGATGCTTTTGAACTATGGTGTTGGAGAAGACTCGAGAGTTCCTTGGACTGCAAGGAGATCCAACCAGCCCATTCTAAAGGAGATCAGTCCTGGGTGTTCATTGGAAGGACTGATGGCTAAAGCTGAAACTCCAATACTTTGGCCACCTCATGTGGAAGAGTTGACTTATTGGAAAAAACTCTGATGCTGGGAGGGGTTGGGGGCAGGAGGAGAAGGGGACAACAGAGGATAAGATGTTTGGATGGCATCACAGACTCAATGGACATGAGTTTGAGTAAACTCCGGAGCTAAAGCTGAAACTCCAATACTTTGGCCACCTCATGTGGAAGAGTTGACTTATTGGAAAAAACTCTGATGCTGGGAGGGGTTGGGGGCAGGAGGAGAAGGGGACAACAGAGGATAAGATGTTTGGATGGCATCACAGACTCAATGGACATGAGTTTGAGTAAACTCCGGGAGCTGGTGATGGACAAGGAGGACCGGCGTGCTGCGATTCATGGGGTCGCAAAGACAGAGCGACTGAAATCAGTCGAACTGAACTGAACTGATTTGAACTTTAAACCACTTCTCAACTTACAATTGTTGCTGCTTTTGCATTTATCAGGTCGGAATTAGTTCAAATGACTGCAAAAATTCTCCTTAAGCCTAATCATGACAACCACATCAACAAATGTGATGGCAGAAATGAAATGATGACCTCTTGATGCCAACCCATCTCTCCAGGATGAGCCAGACAGAGATTTCAATAAAGAATAATCTGTTTATGTATTAAAAATTTCAAGTTGAAAGTAAATAGAGAAGTTTCTGTATTTGAGCCACAATGTTTGCAGTGAAAATAAAGAACTCAATCCTATGCCAATCTCAAATATATTTAGAATACAAAATGATGGTGCTTAGAGACTATAAAGCTAAAGTTTAGAGAATTTTTAAAAAATGACTTGAAGATGAGAAAAACAGATGAAGCGCTAAAGGTTTAAGAACAGCGCTAAAGGACAGATGAAGGAAAAGGTTCCAGACAGAAAATTAATATCGCCAGTTATTAAACTTGTTGATTAGAACTGACAATGATTATACCATTAGAGATGTTCATTAAGGCAATGTGAACTCTGGAGCTGGAAGAGAGAAAATCCTCAAATGTACCAAGTAAACATTATCGATTCATACACTTCTATATGCTCAACAAATTGTTCTACCTATGAGTCCTTCTACCCTGTCTTAATATATATAAATTTAAACAATTACCAAAAAAAAGTACTTTCCATATATATTTATATATTAATTACCATTGTACTCTTCGTTTGAGGAACACCATGATGTTGAACTTGAAACTGAGCTTATAATTTACCAAAATCACAATTAAGCATTTTTAATTATCAAAGAGGGACAGAGTGCTTATCAAGGAACTCAATTATAAATATTCATTCAGCAGCTATCATTGCATGGTTCTAGGCACTGAAGACGTAACAATGAATCAATCAAACAATAAAAGAATTCCTGCCTTCATTGAATTTGCATTCTATTTGTACAAGACAATTGAAAAAAATTAATGTGGTGTAGTACAAGATCCATACCAATAGACAGCTTCTAGAAGAATGATGCCAAACCACAACTTCAAACTGCATGGCCAGAGCTGACCAAGTTCATCCACATAATTGAAAAGGAGAACACTTATGAGAACTCTCCCTAAATGTGCCCACTGTTGGAATTCTACATTTGACCTTTTTAAGAACTATTTACATAGTGTGGGCATAGATAAGTCATAAATTATGAGAAACTTATTTGCACATGCCCATTCTGGTTGGCTGACTTCCCAGATGAATTCTGTATGAGAATATAATAAAATTCAGATGGAATTCATGATTTTGAACTGGACTTAAAGAATAGTAATTAAAGTCTGCAGTGCTAATAACAGACTTAGTAAATCAGTATTATTAAATTTCTATATCAGATAATATAAAATTTTAGAGTTAAAAAAGAGCAAAAAAGGTTATCTCAGCATGGTTTTGAACAAAAGTAAAAGTAGCATTTACATAAAAATGAGACACCCAACATTTCCTTATAAAGATACATACCTCTAATACCAAAACAGGCCACTCAGAAATATACATGCAGCTCTTTCCCACGCATGTAACAGAGTCTGAATCCATTTTTGATGCTTGATTGCTGACACTTAGTCAGTTTTCCCCTTTCCCCTCATGTAGGAAAACTGAGAAGAAAGCTCAGATGCCCCCTCTCTTGGTGATGTCAGGAAGTTAAAAATACTCAAGTCCTGGTCCATAGGGTTACAAAGAGCTGGACACAACTGAAGCAACTTAGTATGCATACAAAACTTTGCCTAGCTTTTTGAAGCAAGTATGGTATCATCAGTCTTAACATCTGAAGCAAATATCGGGTGGGAGATCCATCTCTCCTCTGCAGGGTGACCAGAACAACTGACCCAGCAGGCATGTCCAGATGATAATCAACCAGTGCTGGTGGGGTCAGGAAGGTTGGGGGAGGAGGTCTTTCTCCTCTTGCTTAGGCTTGCTAACTTGCTCTGCTGCCTGTGGACTAGCTTGTGCTTTGAGCTGTGTCTCTCTTTGCTGCATTTTCTGAGTCCCTGCTCAAGCTTCTGTTGCAGATTCAACTGACCTGCACCAGAAGTTTCACTCTTTGGCATTTAGGGCAGGAGTATGGAATTGTGGCCCACCTTAAAGTGACCGTGGATCACGCGTCTTGACCTGGACCTATCTGTGAGTCATGTGTCTTGATTCCAGCACACAATGCCACTGATGCTAGACTCAGAGTATGTGTTTCACTGAGGAACTGGCCCTTTATTAGAGCAGCAGTCCTCAGTCTTTTTGGTATCGTGGAAGACATTTTTTTTTTAAACAAATGGGACAAGGGGTATGGTTTGGGAAGGACTGAAGCACATTTAAGGTTCATGCTCTTGTGATAATCTAATGCTGCTGATCTGAAAGGAGGTGGAGCTCAGGTGGTCAAGCGAGTGAAGAGGAACAGCTGTCAACACAGCTGAAGCTTCACTCATTCACCTGCTGTTCACCCTCTGTGGTGCAACCCAGTTCCTAACAAGTACACGTGGTACTGACCCAGAGTTTGGGGACCCCTGCTATAGAGTGCTCCGGAGAAATACCAATATCCTGTACACGGGATGGGCCCCCTGGCTGATCTCTTGTGTGGAGGAAAAGCAGTTACTATGTGGCATGCTGAGGCTCCACTTTTAAGAACAGATGGCTGAAACCAGGACACTATCAACTGCCTCTGCTAATGCTGCTGCCTATAGCTCTGTCAACAAGAAAGGGCTTTACCTTAGGATGACCAAGAAAAACAGTCATGCCCCCTCCCTGCCTCATGACACAGCCAAGGGTTAAGCCAAACACAACATCAACCTGGATTTCTTAAATTCCACAAAGTAACCATTAACATGGAGGAGAACTCTCATCTTTCCGATACTGATTTGAGGCTTCTGAAAGAAGAAACATAAATACGAACAGTGTAGAGAAGACCGCCTTTCCATTGAGGTATACTGAACAAAACAACCATAAACAGAAAACTAATACAGGAGATGGAAACAAACAAAAAATGAAACTGAGGTCCATACCTTGACTAACTGGAAAACCAAATTTTACTAATATAGTAAAATTAGTGTCTTGATTGACCTCAATTTTTCCCAACATTAGGGTCTTTTCCAATGAGTCAGCTCTTTGCATCAGGTGGCAAAAGGATTGGAGTTTCAGTTTCAGCATCAGTTCAGTACAGTTCAGTTGCCCAGTTGTGTCTGACTCTTTGCAAGCCCATGAACCACAGGACCCAAGGCCTCCCTATCCATCATCAAACTCCCAGAGTCCACCCAAACCCATGTCCATTGAGTTGGTGATGCCATCCAACCATCTCATCCTCTGTCATCCCCTTCTCCTCCTGCCCTCGATCTTTCACAGCATCAGGGTCTTTTCAAATGAGTCAGCTCTTCACATCAGGTGGCCAAAATATTTGTTTCAGCTTAAACATCAGTCCCACCAATGAACAGCCAGGGCCAATCTCCTTTAGGATGGACTGGTTGGATCTCCTTGCAGTCCAAGGGACTCTCAAGAGTCTTCTCCAACATCACAGTTCAAAAGCATCAGTTCTTCAGCACTCAGCTTTCCTTATAGTCCAACTCTCACATCCTTACATGACCACTGGAAAAACCATAGCCTTGACTAGACGGACCTTTGTTGGGAAAGTAATCTATCTGCTTTTTAATATGCTGTTTAGGTTGGTCATAACTTTCCTTCCAAAGAGTAAGCGTCTTTTAATTTCATGGCTGCAATCACCATCTGCAGTGATTTTGGAGCCCAGAAAAATAAAGTCAGCCACTGTNCTCAGCTTTCTTTATAGTCCAACTCTCATATCCATACATGACTACTGGAAAAACCACAGCCTTGACTAGATGGACCTTTGTTGACAAAGTAATGTCTCTGCTTTTCAATATGTTGTCTAGGTTGGTCATAACTTTCCTGCCAAGGAGTAAGCATTTTTTAATTTAATGGCTGTAATCACCATCTGCAGTGATTTTGGAGCCCAGAAAAATAAAGTCAGCCACTGTTTCCACTGTTTCCCCATATATTTGCTATGAAGTGATGGGCCCAGATGCCATGATCTTCGTTTTCTGAATGTTGAGCTTTAAGCCAACTTTTTCACTCTCCTCTTTCACCTTCATCAAGAGACTATAGTTCTTCTTCACTTTCTGCCATAGGAAATTTCCTCAACCCTTCTGTTTTTTTTAACTTTTGGTGATCACATTTGTAACTTATGAGAGCATTTTATACCATTCTCTGAAGATCTGTTTTAAAAAATAGCATCCTATTTTTGTTTTATGCCCACAATATCTTATCTGATTAATAACAAATTGTTCATATGTTTTCTCTTTTTGCATGATCTTTATTTATACTAAGTTCTTTTCCCCTAATTTTGTGTTTTGGGTCTCTATATTCTGTGCAGGATTGAGCATGTTTTCATATATTCAAAGTCATTTGTATTTCCTACACTCTTATTTCTATCTATCCATATCTAGTATTTTAAGGTTGAGAATCATTAATATTGGCATGAATGCAGAACTCTTGGTGGAGTATAAATTTATAACAGCTTTTTTGGAGAGAAAGTAGCAGTGTTTCTCAAAATTTTGAAATGTATGTACCCTTTGATCAAGAATTTAGTATCAGAGAAATGCAAATTAAAGGTACATTGAGAGGTTTCTGGTCAAGAAAAAAATGAAGGGACAAGATTTAGCTTGTTACCATAACTGAAAAACTGGACAGAACCTACAAAACAATCACTTTAAGACCTTGAATCATAGGCAGTGGGAGATATTCCTGAGAGAAGGACAATAAACATGCAAAACTGCCGTGATCGTAGCAGCTTGCTCCCTAGGCACTCTCTAGGCCATAGCACAGGAAGGGGAACCTGGCAGTCACGGTTAACTGGGGAGGCAGAGATCGGAGTTTGGGGAGGCAGTTGTTACCAATATGGCAACAGTTTCTGAGTCAGAGTTCCCTAGAGAATGGGCAGAAAGGAGGGAGACAGAGAAGGAGAGGGAGAGAGGGAGCGCAGGGGGCTCTCCTGAGAATTTGGCCCAGTACCAAGTGTGAGGGGGGAGCTCTGTAAGAGCAGAAAAAGTGGCCACGGAAAGGAGGAAAGCGTTTCCCTGGTGGTGCAGTGGTTAAGAGTCTACCTGCCAGTGCGGGGGATGTGGGTTCAGCCCCGACTCTGGGGAGGCCCTGCACTGCTGCGTGGTGACTGGACCTGAGCACCACAGCTACTGGGTCCACGCAATGCAACTGTTGAAGCCCATGGTCTGCAACAGGGGAGGCCACTGTGGTGAGACGCCCAGGCTGTGCAGCTGGAGAGCTGACCCTGCTCACCGCAACGGAGAAAGTCCACGCACAGCCACGGAGACCCAGCCCAGCCAGAGTCAAATAAACAAATGAGTGAGCGACTCTTGGCGACCCCGTGGACTATGCCGTCCATGGAATTCTCCAGGCCAGAATACTGGAGTAGGTAGCCTTTCCCTTCTCTAAGGGATCTTCCCGGCCCAGGGATCAAGCCCAGGTCTCCTGCACGGCAGGTGGATTCTTTACCAACTGAACTATCAGGGAAGCCCAAACAAATAAATAAAATCTTTAAAAAAAAATGAAATAGGAAGAACAATTACTGGGATTCAAACAGGCTGGGAATAGTTTGTGTTCCCACAAGCCATAGTGGAAAGACCTCATTATATACACGTTGGATAGAAACCACCGAAGAATATGAGCTTAGTACTGGAACTAAGTTAGCTCTTGACTCATGACTGCCCTGGATACAACTTAACGAAGCTTAAAAGTAGGTCTTGAAAGTATTCTGCTTATTCCAATAAATTACCCGTGTGTCAGAAAAATATCCAATCTTATTTAAAGGAATACATAGACTCCAGAGATGGTAGTACTAGCAGAAAAGGATACTAAAGCATCTAAATAGATACATGCCATATGTTAAAAAAGGTAGAAGAAAACATGAGTGTGTTTAGGAGAGAAATGGGAATATAGATATGTATTCCAAAAGGACTTTTTAAACATGAAAAGATACTGTATCTAAGATAAAAAATAGACCAGGTAGGAGCAACAGCAGGCGAGGCAATGGAGAAGATATGTTCAGTACACTCCAAGGCAGTAACAGAAACCACCCGAAGGAAAGCACAGGAAAGAAGACTAAAGAAAAACTTAACTAGAGCGTTATTCTGTGGGACAATATTATGCAGCCTAAACTCTATTGTAATTGGACTTCTGGAAATAAAGGGGAAGGAGAGAGGAAAACATTCAGACAGCTCTGGCCATTACCAGTCATTGGCGGGAATCTGGACAATTTCAGAGGGGCTTTTGGCGACCAAGGCCCATGCTGGACCAGGTCCAGAGTTGGAGTGCCTTGTGTGCAAGACACTGTTGTCTCTGGCAGGTCCAGGCAGCACACTAAGAAAGTTTCAGGGAAGATGCTCCAGAGCACAGGGATCCTTGAGTGGCAAGATGCAGGACAGGGTCCCCACCAGCCTCCAGTCTAATGGCGTGACTGTATCCACATACATTTTATCCCAGGGAAAAATGCTGTGACACCCTTTCCTTTTATGCCCAGTTGCATCTCTGCTGATGATGGAGTGAGATGTAAATAAGGGTAATGAACTTTTATTGTATTAAGTCAGTGAGATTTCAGGGCATGTCTATTATAGTAGCTACACAATAATTATTCAAATTAATCATTCCACTTCTTCCAAGTTTTAATTACCTTTGAACTTGGGTAACCTCCAGAACGGCTAGTATCTTGTTCTGGTCTTTTTTTTCTCATGCTCGTTTGAGTTTCCTCCATCTACCCACTGCACTGTGCTTTTTATAGTTCAAGAACTTCACAACACTTCTAGTTGGCTGATGGCACTTTGTTCTAGTTTCTTTATATCATTCCTGTCATTTTGGGAATTTGGGGTTAAGAAAGTAATTAAATTTGTGTGCTTAATCCACCATCTTGAGTGAATCTTCCTCTCATTGTATTAATTTGCATTTTTCTGATTCCTTATAAGCCTGAACATTTCCCCATATGTTTGTTTCCTGATTACTTCCTAATTTGTGAATTTGCTGCTCATGTCCTTTGCTTTTTCTTTATTGTAATATTCATTTATTATTAAGAATTGAGAACTGCTGCATTCAAATTTATTAATTCTAAAATGTGCCCTGTGCATTTCTGTTTCTCTGTATTTGCTCATGTTGGTTCTATTTACTCTCCTCTGTCCTCTGCTTGTTTAAATCGGACCCTTTGCAACATATTTGAGAGACTTCCTGTTCACTTAGAGACCCAGTCTTCAGCTATCATTCCTCCAGTAATGTCAGGCATATCTCATTTTATTTAGCTTCACTTTATTGCATTTTACAGATTCTGAGTTTTTACAAGTTAAAGTTTTGTAAGCACTTCGTGGCAAGCAGCTCTGTTGGCACCATTTTTCCTATAGCACCTGCTCACTTTGTGTCTTTATATCACATTCTGCCAATTCTTGCAGTATTTCAAAGCTTTTCATTATTATTATATTTGTTACAGTGATCTGTGATCAGTGATCTTTGGTGTTGCTATCATAATTTTTGTGGGGGGCAAGGAGTCACACCCATGTAAGGCCGAGAACTTAGTAGATAAATGTTATATGTATTCTGCTGCCTGGCTGTTCTTATCTCTCTCCCTTTTCTCAGGACTTTCTGTTCCCTGGGACATATTAATATGGAAACTAGACCACTTAATAACCCTGCACTGGCTTTTAGGGGTTCAAGTAAAAAGAAGAGTCACTTAAAAGAGCCTTTTAAATGACTTTAAAAGAGTCATTTAAAGTCATATCTCTCACTTTGAATCAAAAGCTAGAAGCTTAGCAAAGAAGGCATGTCAGAAGTCAAGACAAGAGAAAAGGTAGTCGGAAGTGCCTATTAGCCAAGTTGTGAGCGCAAAGGAGAAGTTCTTGAAGGAAATTAAAACTGCTGCCCCAGTGAACACACAGACAATAGGATAGAGAAACAGCCTTTTTGGTGATCTGGAAGAAGTTGTAGTGGTCTCGATGGAAGACCAAGCCAGCTACAACATTCCCTCATGCCAAAGCCTACTCCAGAGGAAGGTCTCAACTTTCTCCCCTTTTATGGAAGTTGAGAGAGGTTAGGAAACTGTGGAAGTAAAGTTTGAAGCTAGCAGAGGTGGGTTCGTAAAGTGTAAGGAAAGAAGCCATTTCTATAATATAGAAGTACAGGTAAAGCAGCAAGAGCTAATACACAAGCTGCAGCAAGTTATCCAGAAGATCTAGCTAAGATAATTAACAAAGTTGGCTATGGCTACACTAAGCTAGATTTTCAATGTAGACGATAAATTGAAATGCAGACACTACATTAACGATACATCAGCTAGATGATACATTAACTCTGTTGGAAGAAGACGGCATATAGGACTTTCATAGTTAGAGAGGAGAAGTTAATGCCTGGTTTCAAAGCATCCAAGGACAGACCAATTTTTGTGTTAGGGGCTGGTGCCTTGAAGCTGAAGCCAGTGCTCACTTACCATTCCCCTAATCCTAAGCCTCGTAAGAATTATGCTAAACCTTCTCTATCTGGGCTCTGTAAATGGGACAACAAAGCCTGGATGACAGCACATCTATTTACAACATGGTTTCCTGAATATTTTAAGCCCGCTGTTGAGATCTACTGCTTAGAAAAGAAGCTTCTTTTCAAAATATTACTTCTTACTGACAATGCTCCTGGTCACCCAAGAGCTCTGATGGAGATGTACAGTGAGATTCATGTTATTTTCATGCTGCTAACACAACATTCATTCTGCAGCCTATGGATCAAGCAATAGTTCTAAATGTCAAGTTTTATTCTTTAAGAAATATACTGTGTAAGGCCATCGACAGTGATTCCTCTGACGGGACTGGGCAAAGTAAATTGAAAACCTCTGGAAAGAAGTCACTATATAGATGCCATTAAGAACATTGATGCTTCATGAGAAGAGGTCAAAATACCAACATTAACGGGAGTTTGGAAGAAGCTGACCCCAATCCCCATGGAAGATTTCAGTGGAGAAAGTAACCGCAGATGTGTTGAAGGCAGCAAAACTAGAGTTAAAGGTGAAGTCTGAAGACGTGACTGAGTCCTGTGATTTCATGGTAAAACTTGAATGAATGGGGAGTTGCTTCTTATGGATGAGCAAAGAAAGTAGTTTCTTGAGGTCGAATCTACTCCTGTTGAAAATACTGTGAAGACTGTTGAAAAGACAGCAAATTTAGAATATTACATAAACTTAGTTGAAAAACAGTGGCAGGGTTTGAGAGGATTAACTCCAATTTTGAAAGGAGTCCAACCGTGGGTAAAATGCTTATCAAACAGCACTGATGCTACAGAGAAATAGTTTGTGAAAAGGAAAGTCAGTTGATTCAGCAAACTTCATTGTTGTCTTATTTTGACACAAAATTGCCAAACCCAGTCCAACGCTCAGCAACCTGGTCAGTAACCATCAACACTGAGGCAAGCCCCTCTTCTAGCAAAAATATTATGACTCACTAAGACCCTAGTGATGATTAGCGCTTTTATTTTATTTTATTTTTTAGAGCTTCCATTTTACTTTATTTTACTTTACAGTACTCTATTGGTTTTGGCATACATTGACATGAATCTGCCACGGGTGTACACGAACTCCCAAACATGAACCCCCCTCCCACCTCCCACCCCACATCATCCCTCCGGATCATCCCCATACACCAGCCCCAAGCATCCTGCATCCTGCATTGAACATAGACTGGCAATTCGTTTCTTACATGATAGTATACATATTTCAATGCTATTCTCCCAAATCATCCCACCCTCTCCCTCTCCCTCTCCCTCAGAGTCCAAAAGTCCACTCTACACATCTGTGTCTCTTTTGCTGTCTTGCATCTNCTCTATCCATAGTTCATCAGGCACTCTGTCTATCAGATCTAGTCCCTTAAATCTATTTCTTACTTCCACTGTATAGTCAGAAGGGATTTGATTTAGGTCATACCTGAATGGTCTAGTGGTTTTCTCCACTTTCTTCCATTTCAGTCTGGATTTGACAATAAGGAGTTCATGATCCGAACCACAGTCAGCTCCCAGTCTTGTTTTTGCTGACTGTACAGAGCTTCTCCATCTTTGGCTACAAAGAATATAATCAATCTGATTTTGGTGTTGACCATATGGTGATGTCCATGTGTAAAGTCTTCTCTTGTGTTGCTGGAAGAGGGTGTTTGCTATGACCAGTGTGTTCTCTTGGCAAAACTCTATTAGTCTTTGTCCTGCTTCATTCCGCATTCCAAGGCCAAATTTACCTGTTACGCCAGGTGTTTCTTGACTTCCTACTTTTGCATTCCAGTCCCCTATAATGAAAAGGACATCTTTTTTGGGTGTTAGTTCTAGAAGGTCTTGTAGGTCTTCATAGAACTGTTCAATTTCTGCTTCTTCAGCATTACTGGTTGGGGCATAGACTTGGATTACCGTGATATTGAATGGTTTGCCTTGGAAATGAGCAGAGATCATTCTGTCGCTTTTGAGATTGCATCCAAGTACTGCATTTTGGACTCTTTTGATGACTGTGATGGCTACTCCATTTCTTCTAAGGGATTCCTGTCCACAATAGTAGATATATGATGGTTACTCCATTTCTTCTAAGGGATTCCTGTCCACAATAGTAGATATAATGGTCATCTGAGTTAAATTCACCCATTCCAATCCATTTCAGTTCGCTGATTCCTAAAATGTCAATGTTCATTCTTGCCATCTCCTGTCTGACAAGTTCCAATTTGCCTTGATTCATAGACCTAACATTCTAGGTTTCTATGCAATATTGCTCTTTACAGCATCAAACCTTGCTTCTATCACCAGTCCCATTCACAACTGGATGTTGTTTTTGCGTTGGCTCTATCCCTTCATTCTTTCTAGAATTATTTCTCCACTGATCTCCAGTAGCATATTGGGCATCTACTGACCTGGGGAGTTCATCTTTCAGTATTCTATCTTTTTGCCTTTTCATACAGTTCATGGGGTTCTCAAGGCAAGAATACTGAAGTGGTTTGCCATTCCCTTCTCCAGTGGACCACATTCTGTCAGACCTCTCCACCATGACCCATCCGTCTTGGGTAGCCCCATATGACATGGCTCATAGTTTCACTGAGTTAGACAAGGCTGTGGTCCATGTGATCAGACTGGCTTATTGTCCTGATTGTAGTTTCAGTCTGTCTGCCCTCTGATCCCCTCTCTCAGTGCCTACCGTCTTACTTGGTTTCACTTACCTTGGACGTGGGGTCTCTCTTCACGGCTACTCCAGCAAAGTGTAGCCTTGCAATGAATACTCAGGGTTGAGTTCCTTTAGGATTGGCTGGTTTGATTTCCTTGTTTTTCAAAGACTTTCACGACCTCCATCAATTTGGGGACTCAAATTAATTTAAACTAGGGAGATGGCACCTCACTCCAGTAGTCTTGCCTGGAAAATCCCATGGATGGAGGAGCCTGGTAGGCTGCAGTCAATGGGGTCGTGAAGAGTCGGACATGACTGAACAACTTCCCTTTCACTTTTCACTTTCATGCATTGGCGAAGGAAATGGCAACCACTCCAGTGTTCTCACCTGGAGAATCCCAGGAACGGGGGAACCTGATGGGCTGCCATCTATGGGGTCACACAGAGTCAGACACGACTGAAGTGACTTAGCAGCAGAAGCAGCAGGGCATCCTACTAAACTTATACAAACTATTTTTTATACTCACAGGAAGGTTACAAGGTGTAAAATAGAGATAGAATCCATTCTCATCTTAACCACCAGAACTATTCTTTGCCTAAATTTCACATAGCCATGAAGACCCCATGGAGGAAGCCATGGCAACTGATTCTAGCATTCTTGCCTGGAGAATCCCATGGACAGAGAAGCCTGGTGGGCTACAGTCCATAGGGTCACAAAGAGTCAGACACAACTGAAGCAACTTAGCACAAATGCACATGTGATGTCCATTGCCCTAAAATANCATGGAGGAAGCCATGGCAACTGATTCTAGCATTCTTGCCTGGAGAATCCCATGGACAGAGAAGCCTGGTGGGCTACAGTCCATAGGGTCACAAAGAGTCAGACACAACTGAAGCAACTTAGCACAAATGCACATGTGATGTCCATTGCCCTAAAATATCTTCCAGTGGTCATGGATACTCCAGCCCAAATTAAATTAAGTCTTTGGTACTCACAACTGGCTTCTTAAAAAGGAACTCTGTGGACCTTCCCCTTAGAGGACTATTATAAGACCTGTTTAGGAAAAGGGTGATAATGACCCCTATTCCTTCATCAACAGCCAGATTTGGGTTTTTCTTAAATCTGAATGAATGAATAGCACCTCAGGGTGGATTACTAATATTCACTATTACCATTACCTAATAGCAGGGTCTTACCCATTTAAGGTCTCCACACCCAATAGTATTAAAATTATTGATTGGGTGGATCCAGTCAGGTATTGGTGCATATTTTGGTGTTATAGATTTGGTTAATATGCTCTCTTCAGTGCCTATTTCAACAGCCTCTCAGTCACAGTTTTCAGCTTGCCTTCACCTTTGAAGGGACAGAACACACAACCTGGCTACCCATGGGTGAATGCTTCACCTGCCCTGCCATGACACACAGTTTGCAGCAAAGTCTAAACTTTATCCAGCTTTCTCCAGGGGCAAGTATTACATCACATTGATGACATTTTGCCCCAAAGAGATTCAGTTGAAACCCTTAGTCAAGACATACAAACGCTCACAAACAAGCTCACAAAAAAACGGGATGGGCATTGCTCCACACAAAGTAGAAGTTCCCACCATCTCAGTTAAATTCCTGAAAATTATTTGGTAAGCCAAGTGTCATATATCTCTATCAAGAAATAGTTGTTAACCCTCAGCACTCAGTGTTAAACAAACCCAGCATCTTTTATGCCTTTCTGGGTACAGGACACACCATATGCCTCACTTGCAAATTTTACTTAAGCCCATTTAGGGGCTCTCCTAAGGAATCCGCCTGCAATGAAGGAGTCCTTGGTTCAATTCCTGGGTTGGAAAGATCCCCTGGAGAAGGAAATGGCAACCCATTCCACCATCCTTGCCTGGAAAATTCCATGGACAGAGGAGCCTGATGGGCTACAGTCCATGGGATCGCAAAGAGTCAACACAACTGAGAGACAAACACTTTCACTTTTCATTTTTCAATTCTGATGATCTGAATACATATAGAAACAAAGCTTTCCCTGAGTTTTCATGTAACAAACATTTATGGGACTTTCCTGGTGGTCCAGTGGTTAAGAATCCACCTTGAGATGTAGGGAATGCTAGTTCAGTCTTTGTTTGAGGGACCTAGGATCCCACATGCAGTGGGGTAACTAAGCCCATGCACCTTTGTGCCACAAAGGAAGATCCCACACAAGAAATGAAGATCCCATGTGCCACAACTAAGATCTGAGGCAGCCACATAAATAAATATTTTAAAAAACCATACTACAAAACATTTATTGAATATATACTACAGAAACAGATCAAAGCATTTCAGGAAATGCCAATTTTCAATTGTGACAAGTTCCAGGGAAGAAAAGTCTATGATACTGGGTGGACCTGTCTGTTATAATGGGATCAGTCCTAGACAGGAAGTCTAAGGAACTGATATCTGTGCTGAAAGCTGAAGAATGCGTAGAAGTGAACTAGTGGATAGTGATGAGGATTCCAGGCAGGACTAACACAGGACAGGGGTCGCTTAGGGAAATCTGAGGGACTGAAACTCAGAGCAGTCAATGCCATCAAATGGTTTCAGGGTAAGCAAAACATGAGCAGACTTCTGTTTTTAAATGATCACTCTCCCACAGAGTCCAAAAGTCTATTCTATACATCTGTGTCTCTTTTGCTGTCTCGCATACAGGGTTATCGTTACCATCTTTCTAAATTCCATATATATGTGTTAGTGTACTGTATTGGTGTTTTTCTTTCTGGCTTACTTCACTCTGTATAATCGGCTCCAGTTTCATCCACCTCATTAGAACTGATTCAAATGTATTCTTTTTAATGGCTGAGTAATACTCCATTGTGTATATGTACCACAGCTTTCTTATCCATTCATCTGCTGATGGACATCTAGGTTGCTTCCATGTCCTGGCTATTATAAACAGTGCTG